>APFE030733629.1:54669-119555 GCA_000404065.3 Pinus taeda
GACCGAGAGATTTTACGTGGTGTTCGATGCCAAGTCCCTTTTCACACCACGTGAATTGTATTGTAGTACCTTGAGGGTCATTTTCATTATTGGTGATTCCTCTCACGCCTGTTAACAACTGACATCATTGGCTGGTAATCAGGGGATGTCTTTCCATGTTCAACTCCAAAACATTTTTCACATGGATCGACTTGTACTCCGAGTGAAGATCGAACGAGTTTTGAAGACCCCAGATCTAGTTTCATCCATCCGGGCTGCGATATATTCAGGAATATAAAAACATCCAGTGTACATCATTGTCGATCAGATGATCATCCAAATCAAAGGATGATGTGTCCATATCATCAGTCTGTCACACAGACGATCGTATGTCCTATGTACATGAAAATGAGTTTATAAAGTTGAGCATGGGAATGCCTGCCTCAGCTAGATCATGAAAAAATGTTGTCAAAATAATGTATTGTATTGTATCTTATTAGAGGTCACCTCTTAGCTCGGAAAAACTTCGGATCCTCATGGTAAATCATTTCACCCGACATCAAAAAATTACGTGATTACGCATTGTCTCATGGGAGCCACTAGGCATCTAGATGAGTTTTCTCTATGTCCCTCATTCTCCACAAATGTTTTATTTGGTTTTTATGTTATATCTTGATCAGAAATTTTGGAGTATGTGGTTGGAAAATGTTGTGGTGTCTCTAAAAGCAGATCAAGTTTGAAGATATCAAAGGGATAGTGGAATTAGTACTTGATTTGGTCAATATGCCATCCTAAACCAAATATGAATCATGTGAAAGGAGTTGTTGAGTCTTCCATAACTTGTATCATTTACTGAGTTAATCATCTCATGAATTTGATAAATAGAGGAAGACATTGTGTCTATTTGGTTGGTTGATTGAACTAGTGTGTGGAGTGAGTGAGAGCTTGGAGAATATCTTCTAAACTATGTGAGCCATATCATGCATATTTACTGAATCAATTTGCAGTTGTAGGAGCAATGAGATGAAGTGTATTTCAGCCATCAAATTTATGCAGTGTTTGTGATGAAGAGTTGTGTATTGATGTAGTGAGTTAAGGAGATTGTGTTCCAGCTAGTGTGGAGTTTTGTGTGGAGTTTTGATGGAATCTTGTGCTGCAAGTATCATTTGACAGAAATTTGATGCTAGGTTGTTGCAGTGCTCATGTTGAGCAAGTTTTCAAAGTCTAGTTTGAAAATATATGAAAGGAGGCTCGCTTGAAGGTAGTGAAGGAATGGAGGTTTTTAGTAGATAGTGAATTGGTGGATCCAATAGAGGGAAGACTTTTCTTCATCCAATAGGAGTTGGATAGTCCCATCAGAGTGGGGCAAGGATTGACTCATTGTGGTGACCTTCAGTGGATGGTAATCCATAGATCCGAGAGAGAAACAGGTTCCTGTCTGAAAGGAACAAAAGACTGCGAAAGAAGTAATTCTTCAAGGCTCATTGGAGTGAGATTATCCATGTGTGATTTTCTTGATGATTCATAAAATAATTGAGCAGTGCATCGACAATAGGGTGGTTTTTTCCTGAGATAGGTTTTCCATTAGAAGCACTTGTGTTTATCTGGTGATCTTTTCTATGGTTGCATCTTTTATTTTTGGTGCACTAATCTATGGTTTTTGATTCATTTTTTGCATGGTATAAATGATTAAGTAATTTCATAAAAAGTTTAAAAAGGCCACACTACTGATTCACCCCCCCTAGTAGTGAATATATTTCCAACATTTAAATCAAAATTCAACACCTTCCCCTTTGATGTGTAGTGAATTTATAATATAAGAGGTGAGTGTTAGAGATCCTCTTTCTATGGATCAAATCTAGAACTATGGTGTTTAGGGCTACATAATGAGAGGAAATAGGTTCATGAACCATGAGATGAGGCCCAAATAACTAGGGGTTTGATTCCTTCTTGTTGGTATATTATTCTCCAACAAGGATTCTAGAAATTGCTTTTATTTTTACCTACGTTAAAAGGTCCTCACACTTTTTAATGGAAAACAAAAGGGCATATCGCAAATTCTACAATCATTAAAACTGTGTTTGCATATATAGTTGCTAGGAAAAGTGTGACACTTCTTGAAAATAGGATTTTAGTAATGAAATCTAGGATTATCGTTGTTTTCAAAATTGTATTTATTCCAACATTGTAGGGGATTGCTTGCAAGAGTTCGTATAATAGTGAGAGAACTAGATTTGCAGTCATTTTTGTAATGGTGACAAAATGAAGTGTAATGAAACCAAAGAAAAAAATGCTCCAAAAAACTGCTTATATAAAAAGTGTCTATGTGAGGCAAGCATGTGCCATGCTTGTTATGATTACTTTGACTGAATGTTACAAATACATGGGAAAATCTTGTCAAATCATCATTGTAGTGGTTGATGTGTCGTTATGTGAAGAAGATAATTGCTCTTTCCGTTAAGGGTGTCTTTGTCAAATAGGTTGAATTATGTGCCACAATGCATCAAATATAAAACACTTCTAAGGGAGGTGTGATTTGAATACATGGGTCTTCAACTAAATGAGAGAATTGTAATGGTCTTAAAGTACGATACTCAACTAATGTAGAAAAAAAATCTAGGGTCGAACATGAGGTAGATCGATGAAATCAGTGGGAAATGAAGTTACCAATTCCACAAAATATTGTCTCAAATGGGGGGGGGGTTGGGAAACATCCTAATTCTATTCTATAAGATGAGTGGTGAATTCAATAAAATGAATCACTGAATATCCAAAAAATAGTTCAGGAAGATCCATATGGATCTAAGGTAGGTATTGTAAGATGATGGGTCAAGGGTGATATAATAGATGTTGAAAGGATAAGATGGATATTGAAAACTAACCAAGGTTGGTGCTATAATTTGAGTGATGACGGTAAAAATAAATCGGAAAGATAGGCCCCTAGAGTTGGGAGGACATCTAGGGGAGGTATATATATGTTTTAACTATCATGGTGGAGTGGTTAATAAATGGTGATAAATGATGTAGATATGATGTGATTAGAATTCAAGATCTAACCAAGTGTGACTAGGGACTACCAACACATAATTCACACAAAAATATGAGTGAGAACCCTTTTCCAAAATAATCCTTATACACTTGCCAAAAAAATTATAAAACTAGTTTTGGATATACAAACATGGAGATAGGTGCTCCAAGAATATGGTGGCCTATATAATCACGTGGGTTGGAATCTGTAGAGCGTGGGGGACTCATTGGCTGGTCTCAGTGTGGGGTTAATGAAATAGATGTGTTAACATAGATGGTCTAATTCTATGTGGGGGATGCTAAGCCAAGTATGAAATGCAGTGGTCCATTTATGATAATATGAAAGTAATGGTGGCTTGTGATGTGGTGGAAAGCAAGAATTCAAGAAGATATATGTGACTTACTTCAACATCATGCAAATTAGTGGCTCCTGTGTAACAACCACAGGTTAAAATATCATGTAATAAAAGTTAATAAATGTAAAATAATACCGTGGTTAAGGGACACTTATTCCAAGCTAAATGTTGGGCAAAACATCCTAGTGGGAATCACTTGATGTGTTTTTGTCCAAGGGAAATTGGCAAAGGAAATGACTAAGGCTTTGGAAAGGCAAAAAGGTATTTTTGGCACGGTATTTATAAAAGTAATGGAAATTAGGATAAAATTAAGGTGAAAGGTCACATTTTTTTTTTAGCACCAAAATGAAGGAAAATAATGGAAAATTGAAGAAATTAGAGGCCAAATCAATAAAAATAACTTGGAGCATTAGTTGGTAGCCTTTTGTCAGTTCGGTTTTAGAATTTGTCTCACAGAGAAGAATAGCACCAAGAGGAGAAAGAAAACAACTAGAAAAAGTAAAGCAATGAGATGAAAGGAAAAGGCAAGGGAAGGATAGGAAAAGAAAATACAGAGAAGAAAAGAAAAGGAAGGAAATGATCAAGCAGCTTCAACGAGAATACTTGTAGGTAATATATTGCATGTATGATTTCCTAGCTGATTTTTAAATGCATGGTATGTGAATTTTGTTATATGGTTCTTTTGTTTTCATTGTCATGGATTTTACCAGGATTAGACAGAGGATTTTAGCCTAACATTTCCATTTCCAGATGGCCATGGTGTGATGGGATTGTTCTCGGTATGAGCTTTGGATTGCTCAATGGTTTTGGAATCTGGTGTAAGATGGTCTCAGGATAAATCCCAAAGCCCTAAGAATCCCTTCATTAGTAATGGAGTTATATATGGTAAAGCCTAACGGTGGAGACATGGAAATTCCTCAAGGAACTTGAATAAATTTTGAGGCATCCAAGCTTGGTTTGGCTTTTTGATCTTGGCACTAGTTTAGGTGTGATCACAATATGGAGAGGGTGGAGGTGGTTTGACCTCTAGATTCCCTTGGTTATCTTTGGATTAGTTTATCCCATGAGATCCCAAATTCATGATTGGAATATGGAAAGGGGTGATTGGCTGAAAGAAAGATATTGTTCAACCAATCTATGGTCGAGTGGAATGTGGAAGTCCCAAACCTTATTGGTAATTTCCTATGGTTAGATAAAGCTAAGTTTCTCTTTATTTTGGTAAGGAAATGTATTGGATATTATGTATATTTAATGGTTATTATCTTAACATTATTTATCTTGTTATATGCTCATTATAAGAATGGTTGTATGACAGATCTTAGTCATGGTTCTATTCATGTTTTTACTAATAACTAAATAGATAATCAATGCAAGACCTAATCAATGTTATAGAAACCAATGTAAGAAGGTCGAAACCCTTTATATTAAACCTCAAATAATTTCTTAGTCCCTTATTTTCAGACTTGCATTCATGATGTTTAGGTGGCATATCTACCAAGTGTTTGAAAAAAAACTTAGTCCTGGTTGGGGATAGTCATGTCAAGTTCTATTTTGAGTTTTAAATTACAATCATTGTCCTCAGGTCTTTAATGAGACTTAGAAGTCTCATAACTTTCTAGGCAGAGGCTAAACCCCATCCTTGGAAAGTAGCCTTAATCCTCAGATTCGTTGGTATAAAAATGGTAGAAAAAGGTCACAGTCGCATTGATGTAAGCCTATTGGAGCGAATGCGAATCCATAGGTGCACAAAGACCCTTTTAAGGAAGCGAATGGGGATCTAGGTGAGTGAAAAGGTGAGTTGTCTAGGGGGTTGGACACATGGAGGTCCCGTGGCACATGAGGGAAGTCAGTAAGGTTTGGCTATATCGAATTCATTTCCTTAAGGTTATCCAGGAGGTTGAGTCATATCATAGTAACCCCTCATCTCATGTTTACCTCGCATAAGCAAATGAATTTGGGTAGATGTGATAGGAGGTGATGTTACAGGGTGGTATCAAAGAGGTTTATACTCTCTTTGGGTCATATTTGATACCACATGGTGGTATTAGAGCATAGTTTTAGTCCCTTTTGGTAACTCTGATGTTGTCAAGGTTATGGTTGTCATGCATGTGATCAGGATATACAATTGGTATGATCATGCATGATTTTGTAATGATGTTATGTTATTTCATGGATATGTTTATGGTTATACATGTGCATGCTAATGTAGATTGATCTTGTAGATGAAATAAGCTTCCCATGAACGTCACTAAGCTATGGAATTGATTTTGGAATTTATTTGGTTTATCTGACATGCTTTCCTTTTAGGAAGAAGATAATTCAAAATGACAAGAAAAATGGTAGACTACATTTTCCATGGCTCTCCCTACAAATCAGTTGGGAAGCAAGGAGAAGACTATACTCCTAGAATAGTAGATACATTGAGGATCTTGAGGTCAGAGATCATAATTTGTAAACTAGACAATGTTAGGTTGGATGAGGCTTAGGAAATACTTGCAATGGCTCAGGAAAAGTAGGTAGAGGTTAATGCAACAATCATTCAGAGCTTGTAAGAGTTACAGAGACAAGGGCAGATGAGAATCAATCAAGAGTAGAAAGAGAAAACTAATGGAGCCTATGGTAGAATACCTTGGTCGAGATATAGATTGGATAGAGAATACATAGTTACAGGTGGAATATCACTAGATACACCTGACAAGATGACGGGTATGTATGGGCATGATTCTAGTTCCTCATCCTGGAGACATCATTACAGTCTTCGTCGTCATCATCTTTATAGAAGGAGAGAGTATTTACCTAAGGAGTTCAAGAAGGTGAAGCTTCCTACATTTGGTGGAGAGATGAAGAAGCTAGAAGATATAGAGGCATTATTTCTTGGAATGATGAAATTATTCATATTGCACAACTACTTAGAGAACATGAAAGGAAAGATAGCCACCTTTGGTCTTAAAGGCAAATCATATATCTGGTGGGAGGATGTGATGAACGTAAATGGAATTGAGGAATAAGAATTGATTTAAGATGAGTTTAAGAGGCTTTTCAAGAAGAAGTACTTGCTAGAGAGGTATTATGATGTTAGAGCTGAGAAGTTTTATGAGATACAAATGGGTTCTATGACAGATTATGAATAAAATAGTAGATTCTTGGAGCATTTAAGGTATGTGCCATATAAAAAGGAGGAAAAGGCTAAGATTAAGAGATTCATAGTGGATTTCTAGCAGGATATAGAGAATAGATTGAGTTTGATGACCCTAGATCATTAGAGGAATCCATCTATAAATTGAGGCATTGTTATGAGTAGTCAAATTGAAAATATAAGCTTAAAAGAAAATTGAAGGGAAATGAGAAATGAAAAGGAAAATGGCCACCGAAGCAGGGAGGACCTCAGGGTGTAGGTGAGAAATAAAATGTTGCTCCTTATTAAGTTCAATGTATTCGAGAAGGGAGATGCGTCACAGCTCAAAGAACAACATACTAGAAGTGATAGTAGAGCATTGTTGCAGTGTTGGATATATGGAAAATATAATTATAAGAAGGATTATCCATTATACCAGTGAGGTAGACCTCAAATCTATAGTGCTCAGGAGGCACAGACAGTTGGGGATGTTGGTCATAGTATTTCTCAGATTTATGCGGCTGTGGACAATAAGTAGGAAGATCACCAAACATCTACCATTGAGATGTAGGTATCTTTGTGATCAAGTTATTTCTATTTTGATTGATCATCGACCTAATCATAGTTATGTTAATCCTGACCAAGTGCATAAGTGTGGCTTAAGGAAATAAGCGAGTGGAGAGTCTTGGTTGGTATAATTTTCTATAGGTATGAAGAAGAGAGTTCGTCACTGGGTAATAATTGTACATTTGAGATGAATGGTATTGCAACCGCAACACATTTTAATGCACTTTCATTGGGATAATCAAATATGAATTTAGGTATGGATTAGCTATATATTCATAGGACCAAAGTAGATTTCTATGACAATGATATTGAATGCCTAGATGATAATGGAAAGAATATAATCTTGTAGGGAAAGAATAATCCTACATTAGTGAGGATGGTCACAACTGTGCAAGGTAAGCACAATTACAGAAAAGGGTGGGTGATGTTTGAATTTCATATTTCTAGTGACAAGGGTAAGGATGCTGAGGAGGTAGAAATATTGAAGAGGTACCTTGTATTGTAGTAGTTTCAGGATGTGTTTCCAACAAATTTTCCAGAGTAGCCTCTACATAGGGAAGTAGAATTTTCTATTGACTTGGTACCAGGGAAAGCACCAACATCAAAGGAAGCTTATATGATAATAACTCTAGAATTAGTAGAGTTAAATTTGTAGCTGAAGGAAATTATGATAAGGGATACATTAGGCCAAGTGTATCACCTTACGATGCACCAATATTTTTCATGAAGAAGAAAGATGGTACTCTTAGATTGTGCATTCATTACAGGAACCTGAACAAGGTGATGAACAAGAACAAGTATTCGTTGCCAAGGATTGATGACTTGTTTGATTTGTTGAAGGGAGCAACACTGTTCTCAAAGATTGACTTGACATAAGGTTATCATCAGGTACACATCAAAGAAGAGGACATATACAAGACTTCCTTTAGGACCAAGTATGGACATTATGAGTTTGTTGTAGTTCCATTCGATTTTACTAATGCTCCAAATACTTTTTTGTGTTTGATGAATAGTTTGTTGTCCTTATCTTGACAAGTTTTTTATTGTATCCATTGATGACATCTTGTTATACTCTAAGAATGAGGAAGAGCATGTCGAGCATTTAGCAACAATGTTGAGATTGCTAAGAGAGCATCAATTGCATGCTAATCTTAGCAAGCACAAATTATTTTAGGTAGAATTAAAATACTTGGGATATGTTATTTCCAAGAATGGCATAGCAGGAGACTCAAAAAAGATAAATGCTATCATGGACTGAACATCTCCTAGAAATGTCAAGGAAGTCAGATCATTCATAGGCTTACTAGGTTACTACAGGAGGTTCATCTAGAACTTCTCAGATATTACATATCGTATTTCATCATTGTAGAGAAAATGTAATAAATTTTAATGGAAATAGGGGTGTGTAATGAGTTTTGAGTAGTTGAAATAGTTGTTGACGAATGCTCTAGTGTTAAATATTACAGATCTAGATAAATAGTTGGTAGTATATACAAATGCTTGCAAGAGAGGGCTTGGTGGAGTCATTATGCAAGAGGGACAAGTGATATGTTATGAGCCTAGTAAACTAAATGAAAACGAGTAGAATTATGTGACATGATATTTAGTTAGTGGCTATTATTCATTCTTCAAATATCGGGAGACATTATCTTCTTCGAAGGAGGTTTTTGTTGATGAGAAATCTTTGTGGGCTAAGTTATGTATTTGACTAGCCAAATTTGAATGCCAGAAAACATAGATGATTGGCTGCCCTTAGTGAGTTTGAATTCAAGATCAGATACAACAAGGGTAAGGGAATATGGTTGCAGATGCTCTCAAAAAGAAAGTGCAATTGAACCATGTTGTAGCAGTGAGCTCATATGGTACAGATCTACATCATTAGATATTAAAGGTAGGAAAGCAGGATGATAGGTATAGGGAGATTACGCATAGGTTACAATAGGCTACAAGTGATCATGATGTGTATTTTCATCTTACAACATATGGCTTGATGAGATTTAGGGACAAGATCTATGTGATGGATGAAAGTGAACTCAGGAAGCTTATCTTGATGGATTTTCATGTAAAACCATATTCAGGTCACCTAGGATATCAGAAGACATTGAAAATAGTAAAGAAGTTCTACTGTTGGTCGGATCCAACGAAGGAAGTTCTAGAGTTCGTGGTGAGATGTTTGGAATGTCTACAGGTGAAGGAAGAGTATAATCATACATGTGCTTTGCTTCAATCTATTCAGATTCCAAAGTGATAATGATAGGTCATTTCCATGGATTTCATTACCGGTCTTCCAAGGACATCAAGGAAGCATGATTTGATCATGGTTGTGGTAGACAAGTTGAGCAAGGTAGCTCACTTCATTCTATTGAAGACTACTTATCTAGCTAGTGAGGTACCATAGGTCTTCATCAGGAAGATCATGAGATTGCATGGTGTTCTAAAGAATATTGTTCCAAACAAGGATGCCAAGTTCACTTCCAAGTTTTGGAAGGAGTTGTTTGTAGGATTGGGGACAAAGTTGGCATTCAACATAGCTTATCATCCTTAGATATATGGATAAATAGATAGGGTCAATAGGACACTGGAGGACATGATTAGGATGTATGTCATGCATCAGCAGAGGATACAGGAGGAGTACCTTCCATTGGTTGACTTTCCTTAGAACAATGGTTATCAGGAGTCAATGAGGATGCAATCATTTGAGGCACTGAATGGGAGAAGTTGTAACACTCCCATCAATTGGAGTGATACAGTGAAAAGCGTACTTATCGGAAAAACATGTGTCCAGACATGGAACATGAAATGATGATTATAAAAAAAATCTAAATTTCGCATAGGACATGAAGAAAAAGTATGCAGACCATAATAGGGCATTTAATGGGATTCAGGTTGGGGAGCGTATTTATTTGGACATCAATCCAAAGAAGAGCTCCTTAATGATTAGATCAAATGCTAAGTTGGCACCATGGTATTTCCAACATTTTGAGATCCTTGAGAGGATTGGACCAGTGACCTATAGACTTGCACTGCCTCCAACGGTGAAAGACCATCATGTTTTTCATATTTTATTTCTTAAAATATGTAAATGAGTTTATCATATTATTTATTGGTTTCAATTGCCGATGGAGAAAGAAGGAGAATTCTAGCCAAAACCACAATGCATATTGTAGCCGAAACATATCATGCTATGGAACAGAGCACTCGAGAAGTTTAAAGTGAAGTGGAAGAAATTTGGGGCCAATGAAGCTACATGGGAGATGGTTGATCAGATGTGCGCTATCTTTCCTTCATTTTTTACTAGTGAAGATACCACAATAAGCTAAGTTATAAATCTCCAATAAGTGGTATGGTTGCCATGTTATCATGTTTTACATGATGGTTTTCTTTTGAGTGGGATGTTATTGTAAAAATTCGAATGAGATGGGTTATAAAGCTCAATAGCCAGTATGTTTTTTCTCTTCAATGGTTTTGTTGGGTCTAGGTTTGGTTTAACACTGAGTTGGCTCAAGGGGATTGGAACCAAGTTCAAAGTGTAATATGCACTAAAAAAGCACTCAACCACCAACTCTTTTGGAAACAACCTACAAGCAGATTGCGGTCTCACTCGAAATAGTTATCGAAGGTTTCAAAACTAGGTTTCTACACTCAGAGGGATATGCATGCTATGTCACCCATGTTTTTACTTATGTCTTAGACCTATCTACAACTTCGCATGCATAAAAAACTTTGCAATGATGGGTTACTTCATTGATATTCAATTATCACATAAATATATCAGAAAATAGTACAACATGTATTCCTTCACATAATTCAGTAAAAAAACATGCATAAAAATATGTATAAACACAGATACGTAAGAATTTTCCAGAACTTCTTCTTCTTTTATTAAGATAGATCTTCAATATATACAACTCTACAACCTGTGCACCGAGCTGTAGCTGGTGTGCACACTCAGCTGTAGACTCTTCCCAGGCCTCCATGCACTTAGATACGGAGCCTTCTCCTAAAGCCCAAACATAGACTAAGGACAGAAGATATTAATGATTCATCTATGACTTCCCTCTTCTATTACTTTTGACAAGGCACTCTATGTCCTTATATACATTTCATTACTACAAGACCATGGTCCACATACCATGGATCCAACATAATAATGAACTAAGAACCAATTCCCATTACAAAAGGAAGGGCTTTGATCCACCCCAAAACCCCTATAAATCACATGGTAAATATAACTTCACAGACTCCGCACACTCTTCTCCTCAAAATGTGGAGCCTTTGATCAAAACTAGACCAAGTTGGGTTATGCCCAACAAGCCTCCAACACTCACATGTGACTTGTCTTGAGTCACTTAGCTACGATGCCCTTGATCTTTTATGCAATACCATTGTATACTACATTCTACTATTGGACTATTTATGCTACATGTCTATCCTTTTGACACACCTCCTCCAACAATGCATCTATAATTGGACTAGAAGTCTTCTACAATATTTATTTTTCCTTTCCTTTAACAGCTTGAGCCTTTCACTCACTGCTTGTGAAAGTTGGAGGGCCTCATCCTGCCATGGTTGAGTCCTCACTTGCAATATTTTCTCCTTCCTTCAAAGATCTTCTATCTATTTCTGGAGGTTATTTCCTTCAGTAATACTCGCAAGCCTCTGCGAGACTGGTAGGGTCTTCACAGTTGCTAGGATCTCTTCTTGCTACTTATACTTCACCTTTATCTCCTCCTTGATCTTATGAATGTTTGGATCCTCCTACAATGAGGTCCAAATTTGCATAATGTCATCTAGTAATATTCCATAGTCCAACACTGGGTCGGATATGCCCTTCAAATATTATTTTAAGTCCTTTTCCCTCTACTCCCATACTTTTGGTGGTGTGGTTAGCTATAGTCTTATTTGCAGCTCCAAAATCTGTACTTCATACTCAAATTTCATCTTCACGATCATATTCTTTGATTCTTTTATTGCGAGGGTGAGCTTCACAACCTTCTTTGTTGGTGGCTCCTCTTCATGGACCTTCACATCTGAAACTATGCTACAAGTGTCTATAATGGATTTTTCCAATTGCTATTGTTGCTACCATACCTCATCCCTTTTCTTAGCCAACTCCTCTAGCTCCTTTTTCTAGAGAAGCTTTCTCCTTTTCCACCTGACTAGTCCATAGTGATCTTCATTCTTCCTACTCCTAATGCTTAGTTTTTATAAACTAGTGGAATTCATGTAGTACCTAAATTGTCAGCATGACAATGTTCATATTGATGCTACTCCAAGATTTAGCTCATTCCCTATCCTCTAGTTCTTCGAACTGTAGTTCTCTAGCTGGCACCCTAAAATCCATAACGTTGAATGTTGTCTTTATTCGTCACTCTACTTGTAGTGGTTGAATTGTCTTCTCTGGTTTTCTCGCTATCTGTGGTAGTGCCTTCAACTTTGTAATTCCCTGCTAAACCTCAGCCAAGACCATTATATAATGATCATCAATTCTGTCCCAAGTTTTTGTTGTTACCTCCTGGACCTTTTCCCTGATCTTTTCAATGTTCCCATCAGTGAGGACAAGTGGTATAGCACCCCCAAATTTATCTTCCTTCTTTTTTTTCCTCATGCATCGCATGGTTGTTGTAGGTACCCTATTTTTAATGATGAATGGTGACTCCTATGATACTCCTTCATCACTAAGGGGTTCTTGGTTACCATGTTCCTATTTTGGCTCTATCTCTTCTATGTCTTGATCTTTTTCTGTATCCTTTCAACTCAGACCTGCATCCTCCGAAGTACCCTTCTCTATTTCAACATCTTCGTTAGTTGGATTCATCCATTCTATTGATCAATGCTATACTATTGCAAGTAATTCATCGCCAGTTGCTAAATATGGCAATGGGTGCTATGTCCTTCTCAATTCCTTCCTTTCTTCGCATAGACTAAATGAAATTTTGCTTTAAATTTTGTGATGTGACAATATTGCTTATACAGACTGGGTGACAACCTTGTATGATTATTCACCACCATGTGTAAATCCATCGATAGTATTACAAATAAAATCCTATTTTCCATCGCACATGAAAGCTCCTTAGTATACCAAAGGGAGCTATACTCTACTGCTTCACAAACATCTAGTTTTGATAGGAGGAAACTGCGAGTCCTCTGTCTCCTTCCATGCAATTAGCATGATGATGATGATTAAACATGCATAACGAGATGTCTTCCCTTCCTCCTGCACCTCCCTACAGAATTCCAAAAAATATTTACACAAATATGTGGCCCAATTAAACTAGACCCTAGGGATGCAGTGTACAGCCAAAGAAACCATGGTTGTGGGGACCTAATTTTCCCTGCACTTGTGCATGATCTTTCTTGCTAATATGTGTGTGGCGAAGTGCACCGCTTGGTTTCCGATAGCGCTGATCTTGTATCCATGCAAATTCTTGACAATTTCAAACTTGTTTTTCATCATCTGTGTCATCACCTTGTATTTTTATTTTCCACAAACGCTTCCGCAGGGTTTTTTCCTTGGTGGGGTAGTCCTGTAATTTTCCTAACCAACATTTTGTTGAACAGGTTCCTCATCCCCAACTAGAGGCATCCATAATGTACTAATGCGAGAAGCTTTTGCACACAGGTTGTATTGGATGTGCTTCTACCAAAGTGTGGCACAAGTAGCATATTTAACAAGCTTGCTCTCTGCAACCCTGCAGCTCACCGGTGTGGCTCCAACCCTATGACTCCACCTTTTGGGTAGTATACCTATCACAGGTATCTTCTTGGCTCAAACTATCGGTATTTTCTGCGATCATTGAAATCCTAGTCCTCCATCTTCTGTTCTGGGATATTCCCCAACACTTCACCATCAAACAAAACTTCCTATAGTAACAATGGAGTGACTGTGATGAAATTCATTTGTTTTGGATCCTTGACCAATTTGGTGCTTGGTTTCCTTGGTGGCATGTAAGGTGGGAGCACAGAGGGAATTTTTGTGCCCTCTGTCTGCATTTGATGCACCTCGACCTCTTCCTCACTATCATGAATCTCCTGCAGTTCCTTCTACTGATTGGTTTCTTTCCCTTCTACAAAAGTTTCTTCCCCTTCTACAAAATTTTCTTCCCCTTGTCCTCCTCTACCCTTTTTCACATTTCCTTTTGTATCTTCTTCCTTGTATATGTCAGTTCTATCCAAGAGACTTTTGCTGGCCTCTTTTCCAGTTTCTCCTATGGTTGTGCTTCTGTGGTTACCTACTTTTGTGGTGACCTCATAGACCTTGGGGACATAGGTACATTAGTTGTTGCAGTTTGACCACCCTAGCTTTCCATGAATTTTGCTAGCCCTCTCTTTGCAAATTCTATAAAAATTTCTTCAAAACTTCTCTTAGAAATATAGTAGCTTACTTCTCTCACACTTAGTCGCAAGTTCTCGAACTAAATTCTTCAGACAAAAAAGTGTATAATGTGGCATAGGATATGGTTTTTATAACAAATTTGAATTTCTAGCCCCATGATTAGATAATATATTGCTCATTAACATAGGTATGGTACTATATTCAGCCAGTTGTGCTTCATAAATGCATTTCTCCCACACCCTTTAATAGAAACATCCTTTTAACGGTAGCTTTTTCCTACCATCAGTCATATTTCTGGCCAACTTCAACAAACCTTCCCTTGTGGTGTAGTCATACTTTCTTCGTCGCAGTTCCTTTGGACTTCATCATACTTCTGAGCATCATGCAGTAATATTCCTTCAGTGAAGTCCCTTTTTGCAAAGTAGTTTATAGTCCAGTGCCTACTTTCAACTATAGGTGGCATTAAGACTTTCTTCCCTTCATTTTTCAGTGTGAATTTCCAAGGACATAATCATCCATGTATACTTTCAATCTTCTGTTATTCTATCCTCCTTGAATCAACTGACCATTTAACTTCATGAGCTAAACTACACCACCATCAGAGATATCCTTGATGATGTATGGCCCTAATCAATTTGTTTTAAATTTTCTTTGGAACTTCATGAATTTGTTGCATATATTAGTACAAGTTCCTCTTGCTTAAACGTCTTCTTCTTGGTGTGCTTGTCATGCCAAGTTTTCTCTCTTTATTTCTGCACTTTTTGATGGAACACTGCTATGAACTTGTCTTCTTCTAGAACCAGTAATTGTGACATCCTTTCCTTCATAATTTTATATTCTGCCATATCTATGAACATTGCAATCCTCAAACTTGGAACAATGTACTCCATAGGCATGATTTCCTCTTCTCCATATGCCAGTCTAAAAGGTATCTATCCAATTAATTTCTTGCATGTTGTCATGTAGGCCCACAACACTACTGGAATCCTCAAACCTGTGTCATTTATGTTCTCATTGCATACCTTAGTTGATGCATTCTCCAGAATCTTATTGAAAGCTTCCACTGTTCCATTTTCCTAAGGATGATAAGGAGTGCTCTTCTGATGGTAAACCTGAAATTTCTTAGTTAATTCTTCAATGGTATTATCCAAGAAGTGTCTCCCTTGGTCACTCATCAGAATCCCTGGGAAACCAAATCTATACATTTTATATATTCAAAGATGAACTTCGCATTAGTTTCTATGCTGCAATCCTTCACTGGTTGTGCATCATCCCAACTTGTTAGATAATCAGTTGTAGTGATTATATACCTCACACCAGTCCATTCCCTTAGTGATTTATAGGTCCAACAAAGTCAATATTCCATTTGTCAAAATATTGCAAAGTTACCTTTGTTACTAGTGGAATCTCATCTCTCCTAGATGGATTCCCTATTCTTTCACATACATCACATGCTTGGCATAGTTATTTTGCATCCTTATGTATTTGGGCCACCATAACTCAGATCTCAAGATTTCTTCTACAGTTGCCTTTCTTGCATAATGTCCACCTACAAATCCTCCATGAGCTTCTATCAGAATACTCTACCTTTCATGTTCAGGGACATATCTACAGAATATTTCATCCCACCCCATTTTGTCCAAGTGTCCAACAATTAATGAGAAATCAGCTGCTCTAACTACTAACTCCTTCTTTTGATTCATAGTGTATTCTGCAGATGCCATTGTTGTAGCCAAAAACTGAATAGTATCTGCGAAGTGATCATTTGCAACTTTGATAGTGAATACTTGTGCATCAGGCAGTTTATCTTCAATACTTGTGGGTTCTTCTCCTATCTCTATCCTTGATAGATGATTAAACCCAAAAATTCAATCTTCCTTGCTTCACTACAATCTCAAACTCATACTCTTGGAACAATTACAACCATCAACATAGTTTCCCTCCTAAAATAGGCTTATTCACCAAATATTTCAGAGAAAAGTGATCAGTGAACATCTTGAAATGCACTCCCAACAAGTAGTGTATAAACTTGTATAATGCATATACCATAGCTAACCCCTCCCTTTCTATTGTTCTATAGTTATTCTCTACCTTGGAGAGTTTTCTTGTTGCAAATTTTATGGGGTGATCAATTTATCTTGCTCTTGGCTACACTAATAATATACCCAATGCTATGCAAGATGCATTGACATACACATGAAACTCCTTATTCTAGCCCATGAAAACTAGAATAAGCACAGTCACCATCTTATCTTTCAGTACATCTAAAATTTTCTAGCACTCTTCTCTCCAGTGAAAATTCACATCTTTCTTCAACAATTTCTCCATTGGCATAGTTAGGTGTGCATACCCCTTTATAAAATTACTTTAATAGCCAGTGTGTCGAACTGCCATGTTTAGTTGTGTTACTATTTTCAGTGCTAGGAAATTCATAATAACTGTGATCTTTGTAGGATCCACCATTAGTCCCTTCTTACAAACCACATGTCCCACCAATATACTAAATGGTGCATAGAAGGTACACCTTTTCAAGTTCAATGATACCTGGTATTGTCTACATGTATCCAGCATCAACCTCAAGCTTGCCACATTCGTGTTCAACATCCCAAATCTTGTCGAATCGTTGAAGTAAACTTCCAAAAAAATTTGTATATATTCTTTGAAGGCTACAACTACAGCTTTGGAAAATATGGCAAGAGCATTCCTCAAACAAAAAGGCATCACTATGTACTAGTAAGATCCCCATTATAGCAAAGGTTGTCTTATGTCTATGCTCTAGCACAATTCTCATATTATGGTACCCCGAAAATTCCATCTATGAAAGAATAAACCTTTTTTCATCCTACATTGTCTAATACTTTGTCTATAGATGGTGTAGGGAAGGGGTCATGTAGACATGCATCATTCAATTTTCTCAATTCCACATAAATTTTGATTTCCCCTTTTTCCTTCTTTTCCTCAACCACCATAGGACTTACCCATTCAGGCTCTTCGACAAGTTCGATGATCCCAAATGCTATCATCTTGTTTAATTATTCCTTCACTTTTTCCTTATATTTTGGATTTAGTATATAAGGTCTTTGCTTGATAGGCTTCGTGTCGGGTTTCAAAGGAACCTTCATAACTCACAAGTCTCCTACTATGCCCTTCGTATCTGAGAACTTAGTGGGAGACACCTCTTGGTACTCATGGAAAATATATGTTATCTTGTTGATTGTGTCTTCATCCCACTAATCTCCTACCATTGCAAAAATTATCTCATCCTCTGATCCTATATTCACCCTCTTCTTCTTTAGTGGCTTCATTATATTAGGCATCCCTATTTCAGGTCAATTCACTTCGCGGTGACCTTCATATTCTACAATGTCGATATTTTGGGAATGTTCCTCCTCTTCTGCAGTGATATTGTAGCATTCTATTAAATTATTTAACTATGTAGCCCAATCAAGTCGCCATGTACATCGAACTTCATTTTCAATAATCTTCTTCTTAACTATCTAAAGGGCTACATCTATATGTGGATAATCATCTTCAAAACTAAATGTCATTATGAATCCATCAACCATATATGCCCATCTTGTAGTACCATGTCGTAGGTATGTTTCCAAATACCAATTTTGAGTAATTGTCTCTGAGGAATGGATGAATACATGCACCCATTCTTCTCGCAGAATGTCTTTCCATGTTCTCATACAAAGTTGTATGTGTTCTCTAGGATCAATTTGAACATCATGCTTATCTACCAATTTTGTTTCTACTTGACCAAACCTTACCCACATCAATTTTCGACATTGTTTCCAATATCATATGTTCTTCTTAAGTACACCCCACCATCTAGTAGGAATGGATATTAGTGCTAAATCTAGAGCTAACACCCTCTGAAATTCCAGCATCTGTCTTTCATAATCTCTAAATAAAGTATCAACATTATCCAAACCATCATAAAAGGGTAAATCACATACCTCTATTTTCATAAAGCACATTCCTTTACCAATCCTTGTACATTAGCTTGTAGACACTTCATGTAAACTATTTTGCTAGTTTTTTAAGTCCTCTTATGAATCTAAAGTGTAGGAACTATCTTGTTCCCAACCGAATCTTCCATCTGCAGTAGGTTTGATCCATTCTTCTCTTTTTGTTTTTATATGATAAATGTTTTCGATGTCATCTGCGTTGTACTCCTCTTTAAAAGGTTTAGTATACATCAATTCCTTTGATGGATATAATGGAACAATGACTCTCACACTGTTTCTTTAAAATATCATTTTCATTTTCTTTAAGTTAATTATAGCCCTGTGTTATCACTCAGGTTGTCCCTAAGCTCCTGAAGGGATACGACCGAGGTAACCACAAACCAATCTTTGGACTGCAGGTTCTAGCCTACCTGCAATCAGAGAGGGCTCTCTCTTAATGATTTTGTTGAAGATGATTTTAGGCTAGCTATTGGGTTCAAAGGGTTTTGTGTTTGGTGGTAGGAAGGATGATGCCTTCAAACAAAGAGGCATGCATAGTGTGATAAGTTCAAACCATTGGGCATGGAGTCAAGGAGTAGGACTGCTGGTGCGTTTTCTTGGTCACAAGAGGAAAATGGAGCAAGGTAGCTACACATAAAACAACCTTCAAGCTAAAGGATATGAAATGAAATATAAGGAATGAGAGGCAATTAAGAATCTCTCACTCAACTTAACAGAGGGAAGGTGAAAGAGCTCTATCTAGGGGCAGTTAAGAATCCATGGATAACTGTCATACTTGGGTGAATTAGGGAAAATATGAGCTAAAAGGAATTCAAATTTATATCTAATTCAGAGAAAAACATATAGAAACAACAGAAATTGAGCATAGAGTGCAATTAAGCAAAGTCTAGGCTATTCATTTTTCCTGTTATTTAGACAATGATATGATAGCGGTTTTAAACATATATAATGAAATATAACGAAGAAACACTTATTGTTCCATGTAGCAGCACAAGAATTCCACAGTCACACTTCAACCATTTATACGCAGCAAACAGTCATTGCTCCAATCCTTTCAGCAGTCTTTGATTATAGAACATATCAGATATACAGTGCGAGTCTCTCCTGGATCGGATCAGCCAACTAACCACCACCCCCTATTCCATTGTTCAGGGGTGTTTTTATAGTGAAAATATCTAAGAGTATTTATTATAGCTCACCTAAACAGGTCTACGGGAAAAGTTGTTTAAACCTAAACTTGTGCATAAATTAAATGCAAGTAAATATCTATTGAGCTGAGCCAGAAGCAGCTAAATCAAAATGAGCTAATATGGTGTCCTTGGTGGCTTGATACAATGCTTCTAAAATAACTGTGTTTTGAGCTTTGGTCCACTGATCTCATGTGATTTTGATGCGCAGTAACTGTGATTTGAGAGGCTTTAAATGGCTTTTACTTTTTCTTTGACTTGTTGGGGGCTCTTTAATGTTTTATCAACTTTGAGCACTGAGAAAATATTCGCTGACACACTTCACCGCAACACTGATATACTTCGCCACAATACTGATACACTTTGACATGAGTTTTGGCTTCTTTCTGCTTTTGATACTCTTTTAACTGCTAAATCGCCCTTTTTCTGCCCTTTCGAAGCAAAAAAGACTGCTGAAGAAAAAGATTCCCCATTTTGGCCTATTTCCCGTAGCGATGAGCGATTAGCGCTACGCACTAATCACGCATCGAAAATTGCCTCAGATTTTGAATCCAGGCTTCCTAAGCTGCGATTTTACACTTGCGCACTTTTTTTGGCGAGTGACGTCAGCATGATGTCAGCAGTACGGCGGACAACGTCAGCATATTGGCGATCGGCGATCGGCGTTATACAACGGGGTAACGTGGCAGGGGAAAAATGCCCATCCTCGGACGCATCGATAGGTTTGGAAGTGAATACACCCGCCCATCGTAGATCTAGGGCGCGACCAATTGGACAGATGTCAGAACAGAGAAGGCGACGGTAGGATAAGGGACGAGGCCTACATATATATATGGCATGGATTTATATGAAACGCTGATCATCGATATGCGATCGGCAATAGACATCGGCGATGACCATATCGGTAGCGTGCATGCATGCTTTTTTCTGTCATAGTGATACGCCGATCGGCGAAATCGCTGTCGGCCAAACCAATCGGGGGCACACTTTATGCGTTGTTTTGATACACGACTCCCCTCCCGATTGTGATATCGCATCGGAGGGGGTCCAATAGAACCTTTTTGCAATCGGAGGAAGGCCCAAGGTAAGTGATGAGGATTTTATGATCGGTAGCAGAACTTTTTGATGTTTGAAGGGATTTCAAGGCATGGGAAGGGGTCCGATAGCCCAAAAAGGGATTTTTCATGCCTTGGAAGGATTTTAAAGGCACTTGGGAGGATTGTATGTGCTTTGAGAGGGGGATTTTATGCTTTGTGAAGGAGTCAAAAAGCATTAGAGGAAGGATTCACGGAGTGATGAAGGGTTTTGTGCATCAGAAGGAGTCTGAAATGCATGAGAAGATGGTTTGAGGGGGGAAATGAGGGTTCTTGTTGAGTTTCAAATAAACTTAGCAATTCCAAAGTGTACTTATGGTTATATTTCAACCAAGGGGAGGGGATAAGTATATAGGGGAGTTACTAACATAGTTTTTAGTAGGGGAATGGGAGATAGATAGGGAGTTACAGAGTAGAGTTAGCAGTCAATATGATAATGATGCGAAAAAGAACTAAGTATGTAAATCTTAGGCTATCAAGGAGAAATAAGAGTTGTGGGGGAAGTATGGACTTTCCTTGAGTAAAGCAGATCTTTACCAAGGCTACTAATATGAAGACTGATGAATCTGAGAGGTATCAAGCAGATCTTGACCTCTTTAGGGGAAGTTAGTGAGTGATTTGGGGAAGAGGAAGAAGGGGGAAGTTAGACATGCTTTGCTTGAAGTCCTTTAAATGGAAAACTGCCTCCAACTTGTGATCTGAATAGTTATGACACTTTGAAAACATGAAATGGATCACGTGGCTTGATTTCTACAACCACAAAGCTACTTACCCAGCCTACTTACCTAGCATTTTTTATTCTGTTGGTTTTGGTGCACTTGAACTAGCAAACCCTGATTATCCTTTTTCTTTTGACTGCCCTCCTATCTACATCTACACTTATTTCATCCATGGGCTCAGATTAGGCTGTTGAGCACCCTTGCTTCTCTACCTGTCTAAGAATCTGCCAAGATTACGCTGTTTGGACAGACAATGATTCTCTATATTCTACAAAAAGAAATTGAAACCTAGGGAGACCAAGATTAAACTGTTTGGACCTCCCTTTAACTGAAAATTCTTCAAAAATGGACTAGCATATCAAAATTGAAACATAGTAGTGACATTTAGACTAGCACATTCTCACGACATCTTTCTTTGGCCATCTGTAGCAAATATGGAACACTGCAGCATGCAAAGTATGACATATTTGGCATGTAAAAATTTCAATCATGAAAGATGAGTAACCTGCTGCAGCAGGAGGCTAATAGTGGCTCCACTTGGGGATGGCTTTTCCTTGTGGAAAGCTAAGAATAGCAGGTTAGACTATCTTTATCTTCCATTTTTGTTGTAGGTTGAACTTCTTCGTGCTGACTGTTAGATAGTTGAAACTTTGGAATGAGAACAACACTTTCCCTCACCTGAATTGCTTGTGAACTGTGAAGCACTGCCTGCTTTCTTCTGCGTGCTCTATCATTCGGACTGTTACACAAAAATGAAACAAGGTGCTAATATATACAAACTTTTATGTACAGAAATAATGCCATCGGGTGATTCTCAACAAAAGGGATCATGATAATGCTTTAACATTCGGCCATTCACCGGGCCCTCTTCAGCTGTGCTGCCATCTACAGATTTGAGGAAATATGTGTTATTGCCTTGCACAGCGCTGATAATGAATGGGCCTTTCCAAAGAAAATCAAATTTTGCATGTTTTCCCTTATCTTCTCTTCGTGAGTCCCATTTTAGAACTTTGCTGCCAACACAAAAGTCCTCAGCCTTAGCTTTCTTATCAAACACCCTTTTGAGTTTCTCTTGCAAAATTTGAGCTCTGTCATACACTTACTCTCTGGTCTACTGTAGATGAATGGTCTCATTGATTCTTCTTTGAATGTCATTTGGTTCAGCCTGAATCTCCTGTAACAGTTTGATAGTCGGAATGCCCAAAGATGAAGGAAATCTGGCTTCCATGCCATATACTAGCTCATAAGGGCCCATCCCAATGGATTTCTTGGTTGAAAGTCTATCTTCCCACAGGGCGTTTGTGAGCTTTCTATGTCAGTTCTTTTTGTTTTCCTCCAGCACTTTCTTTATGATGTTGATGAGGATTTTATTGGATGATTCGGCCAAGCCATTACCTTGAGGGTAGTAGGTTGTAGAGTGGCCCAAGGTAATATTAAATTTATGGCAGAAGCTGATCATCTTTTTGGATTTGAAGGCAGTAGCGTTGTCAGTGATGATCTTGTCAGGGAAGCCAAATCTGGAAAGGTTATTTCCCTCAAGGAACTGGATGATAGTGGAGTCATTGGCTTGCCTATATGGGATAGCTTCAATCCACTTGGTGAAATAGTCGGTGGTTGTTAAAATCCACTTGTGCTGGCCTGAAGAGGAGGGATGGATTTCACCTATGAAGTCAAGACCCCATTGTTGAAAAGGCTTTTCGGTTGAGATGGGCTTAAGGGGCAAAGGTAGCAGTTTTATTTTTCCTTCAAAGATTTGGAATTTGTGACATGAAACAACAAATTTCTTGAAATTTGCAAATAGAGAGGGCCAATAATAACCAGCCCTTAAAATATTGTCAGTAGTGGACTTCCAATTGAACAACGAATTAACATGTAACAACTAAGCCTACAGCACGATGAGGTTATAACACAGAATAGGCAGCTAGTGCAGGTGATTGAACAAGCCTGCCAAATGGTCCCTGAGTTGGCGATCCCAACATAGGCACCAGTAGAGGCGCACATCTAGAGGTTAGCAGCAGGGGTGTGCAAGGCGCGAGAAGAAATGGCTAAGGTTTAGCTCAAGCTGAACCTTCAAATAGTTGAGCTACAGTTGATAGCACAATCTTCAACTCCACCAGAGGTAAGATAACAACGTGCTAGCACCATCACAATGGGAACAGAGGAGATCAGCAGTGCAATGAAGGATTGCACCAAACTTTTGGAAGAGTCATTTGAGGTTCTCACCACTCTACAGGAGAACCAAAACATACAATGCTTAGAAACAGAGGCGTGTGAGCTACAAAAAAGATATGATTATATAAAAGGGACCACGCAGACGGTGGCCCTTACACAGAGGCTCGCAGTTCAAATACCATGGTCTCTGAACAATACGTGCAAGAGGTATATCAGGCAGCTACTCAGTGCGTTGTTGATCTTAGAGAAGTTCGAGCATAGTTGGGAGGTCTCTACGTGAAGATATCCACATCGACAAACTGACTCAAGGGTGAGTCATGATGTTTGTGTTGGGGGCCTATTGGGTGTGGGATCCCCCAAGGGAAGTTTTGGGGCTTAAAGCCCAGATTTTGACTAAATCCGATGTAAAGTCTCCACGTTTTTTGGGCGCAAAGTGCAAACTTGTAAACGATTCATAGGGTTGTCCATCCTCATTTTTGTAAATGTAGTGTTGGATTTAGAGATCTACCCATGGTTCACAGACCATGGGATTATATAAATAGAGTGAAGCTCTAAGTTGTAAAAAAATGGAATCAATTGATGAATGAAGGATGAAGAATTGAGTCTTATCTAAGTGTAGAGTCGAGTCTTGGGTCGTAGAGTAGGAGAAGGCTCTATAGCTAAGTGCATAGAGGCCTAGTAGTCCACAACTAAGTGTGCAAACCCCTGTAGCTGAGTGCACAAGGCAAGTTGAGTCTGTAACCAATTGAAGCATTAATAAAGAGAAGTTTATACCATTCTTGTGTATTTATTTAATATTTTCTGCATTGAATGTATTGGGTATAAATTACATTTATGTTGTTTATATGGTGCGTGAACTTATATGATTGTGTTGATTAAGTTAATATAAGATAAAGTATCTGTTTACGTGAAGTTAACTAAAATTTATAAGAAGATAAATAAGAACTGATGTGTAACAGTGTAACTTGGGGAAATAGTGCAGATCGCTGCCTTAGCAACGTGAAATCATCTCAGCCCCTGGTTACGGCTGCACTAAGGCAATTATAATAGATCGCAAAGAACTCACAAGTCAAGGCAGTGCATGAAGTAACCTACGTGAAGGTATTCATAGTTGGACTAAATTGACCCCTCAGACATCTCAAGGGTATGGAAACTTGGTTCCAACATCCCCCCATACTGCAATAGCTGAGACCTCAGTCCGTGCTCCGCGGGCTGTTGCCAAAAGGGCCAATAATCTAGGGATTTGTTTGGCTAATTAACTCCAAACCTTATTCAGGCCCCCTCAAGCGAACACCTAATGTCCCCTATATTAGGTTTTAATCGCAGTGGCTCGTATGACTAGATTGGTCAAACTCTACTTCCACTCTAGATTCTTGTGTCATGAATCCATCATTAGCATCATCCATGTGAAAATCATGTCCATATTCCAACATAGATGGGAACAAATGTGCATATAAAAAAGTGCAAAAGTCATAGTCATGTGCCTAATAACTCAAACATAATTAAAATATAAAATATAAATGTTACAATTCAAAGGTACATTTTGAGATTAAATATGTACAAAAGGAAATTATTACCAAGTTGTTGCACCCAGTCCCTATGTTTAGCACATCCTCTTTAGTATGTGAGTAATGACCATATGCACCATATTTCTCTCTGACATGATCAACAACCCAACTATTAGGGAATGTCATTGATATATTTTATTTTAAATGATCACGATAAGGCATGCTTCTACCATTCAACCATTTAAATTATTTCTAGTAATTATCCCATTTCCTCCTCTTTTTTCCATACAATGTGACCCGCGGATGTGTCGCTTCCGTATTGTAAAGAATGAATTTGTTGATGGCTTTAATTTCTAAATTTGACAATGAAATAAAGCTAACATATATAGTATGTATGAGATCAAAATTTGCATTAATATGACTTTCAATGTGAATAGTTATTTTGTATAAATTTTACCAATGATAAGTCACTTACTCTTTATCATGCACCTTTTTCCATTATTTTCTAGAATATGCCCTTCTCTTTTGTCATCATCATTTTTGTCATCCCAACTCACTACACGTAGGGTGTTGTCGATCTGCTTGATGTACTCACTAGCATAATAGAAATAATCATACGATATGTATAAATCTACCATAGACCCCTCTGATTTCTCCATTTATCAAACAAAAGTTTTCAATTTCTTCATGTACCTCTCTAAGAATAAGATCCAATGATAGGAAACTACCCCAACTAATTCAACTCCATCTACTAGGTGAATTATAAGATGAACCTACAAGTCCATGAAACTCATTGACAAATCCTTCTCAAACATACAAAAAATATCATCAATAACTTGATACCACCATGGAATGCTACCCATATGAATCTTGATCCAAGATCTTTTGCTTATAGATGTGTTAAAGAATTACATGCATAAATTGTAGCTTAACGGAGAAAACTTAATGTGCACATGAGTCAAGAGGAGAAACACATAAAGCATGAGAGGAAGACAAGAAGCTTGATAAAAGAGTTCATCCATCTTGGACTAAATCTCCGAGCCCTGCTCAATTAATGGGGAGGCCTTCATTCATTAAATAGCATGAAAAAGAAGAATACAATCATCAGTTACAAAAAAAGAGTCTTATACCTCCATTCTGGAAAATGGCCGAAAAAATCAGAACTCAGATGGAGAAATGGATAGCAACATTGCATTCATGGTGTCGAGAAGGGCTAAAACCATATAAAATTTGTCAAATTTTGACAAAAGGAACTTTTTCCCCTCCTGCAAGTTCCCGCCTCGAACTGCATGAACTTCCCTCTCCCCCTGCACTTTCCTACATTCATCGTGTTTTATAACACTTTTTTGTTACAAGCATGCTTAAAGCAGGGAATCTATTTGTTTATAATAGAAGTTGTTCAAATGAAAGGAACAACGAACGCAATGAATCTGACCGTCCAACCTTTCTTCGCAAAAAAAACCCCAAAAATAACCCTTTTTCGTTCAATACAATAATACACGGAAACACTAAAAAATATATCCGCAAATATTTAAATCCGGAACTCAAATTATATCAAGTCTACACTTTATCACAAGGCGCAATGACCCTTGTAGCGGGGATCACCAATCACCGATCGCTGATTATTAATATTGCCGATCGCTGATATGATTCTGAACCTTGATCTGTTTTCTGGTCTGACAACAGAGATCACACGTCTCTATCAGCATATCACAATCACTACGACCCAGGGGTTCTTCCCTTATACATTTGCATATGCCAACACCGATATCAGTAATCGCATGTCGCTTGGTCTAGGTCTCAATATCACATACAGCTTGCCCCCGATTATGATAAGTCAGAGATCGTTGATCAGGGGTTCCTTCTGCCAACCCTTAAGTCCACCCTTTGAAGCCTTCCAATTGTGATTTTCCTTTATAAGGCTTTAAGCCCATTTTTAAAATAAATGCCTCCTTTTTCAAAGGAACAAAAGCAAACTTCTTGTTTTCTGATAACTTCATCATATGAAGTCCATTTTAGCCCATTCAAGTCACAGTAGATTCAAAATGAAAATATCTATGAATGGGACTATTTCCAGGAGCATCCTTGGACTTTCATTTTCCTCATTTTCCACAATTTGAATATTTTAGAGGTTTTAGGACCCATTTTGGATCAATCCTCCTTTAAGCCTGCCACATGGGCAAGTCAACCCAAAACTTTTACTACTTCTCTCTCCTTCATTTGGACTCAGATTAGAGTGTCGTTCACACCATTGGAATCGGGGCGATGAGTACTTCGATGTGATTTAAAGATAATTTACTTTCTGCCACTTTGAATTTTGATCCTTTTTCATGCCCCTAGGGTCTTGAGATCTACTTGGACCAATCCTCCCCATTGAGGAGCTTTTGGACTGCCAAAAGCTTTATCAGTCAATTGTCAAGTGAGGGAATTGTTCCCTCACTCTTTGCTTCTCCAGCCATTTTTCCTTGCTAGGGTGCATCCCCTTGAAGCCAACTCGAAGGTATTCCACATCTCACCGTGAAGTCCTAGTTATTATGTCAAGGATAATGTCTTCAGGTAAGTCATCTAGATACTCTAGTGCAAAATCATCAACTGTAGGAATTATTCCCCCTCCTTAGTGTCCATAATAAATGGTGGCTCATACATCTTTAAGTTCTCCAAATTCACTACGGAGTACATCTACATATATATTAGAAAATTGAGATGAAAGACATTCTTTCAAATCTTCTCCAAAATGGTGAATGGACCATACCAGATTGGTCACAATTTCTTCCCTTCTCCCTTCATCCTGTCCTTGTTGATATGGAACCACACTTTGTCTCCCACTTGAAATTGATGGTCGACTCGATGTTTACCATGTCGAGCGTTGGAATGGGCTTGAATTTTCTCCAACTGCTCCTGCACTGCTTGGTGAATCAACTGGATCCACTGAATGAATTGTTGCACTTTTTCCCTATAATTATGTCCACTAGAGTCATCTTACCATCCAAAGACCATATGAGAAGGGTCCTTTGGTAGGTAACCAAAACATGCCTCAAATGGTGAACGCTGCGTAGATGAGTGCAATGCTCAGTTGTAGGAATGTTGCACATATGGGAGATGCTCATCCCACAACCTAGGATGTTTCCCACAATAGACTCATAACAAGTGTACCATGGTATGATTGAAAACCTCTGTCTGTTCATCAATCTGTGGATGAAATTTCATGCTTCTTTTCAACTTGGTTTCCATCATCTTCCACAAACTGGTCCAAAATTTTCTGAGAAAGCGAGAGTCCTGATCTAACACAATCGGTGTGGCCAGCCCAGAATGGACCCAAACATGTTGAAAGAAATATAACCAATCTACTCTACAATGGTCTCCTTTTTGCAAGGCATTAAAATACACATCTTACTGAAATGGTCAACGACGACATACAAATATTCGTGATTTTTTCTTGACAAAGGCACACCTCCTACAAATTCCAAGGACACCTTTCCTATGGATGAATTAGAATAGGGAGTGGTGTGTAGAGCCCAAGTTTTCATTAGAGGGCTTTGAAACAGAACACATCACACATCCCTTTACATAGCGAGTTACAATGTTCTTGATGTGGGGCCAAAAACAAAATCTTTGTACATGACATAAATTCTTTTCGACACCAAAGTGACCAGACACAAGAGAGGTGTGGGCCTCTCGAATTACAAGTACTCATTCCCATGTGGGAATGCACAATTTTGCAAGGTGATACAACAGTTTCCCCTACAAGTGATAGTTTTCCACCTATGAACCATGGGTTAGTTTTGCATAAATATCCTTAAAGTCATCATCGTTAGCATATTGTTCAACATAACTCTCAAAAGACAACGAAGCATTATTAAGAATAACAGAAGTAGAAATAGGAGGGCGAGATAGCATATTGGCCACATTGTTGCTAGTTCCCTTCTTATACTCTATTACCGGATGAAACTGTTGAAGAAAAGTCGACCACTTGAAATTACAAGATTGCTGCAACTTGGTTTTGACTGAACGTACTACAAGGGCTGATCATCTGTATGGATGATGGTCTCCTTTATGATTAGGTAGTGTTTCCACATTTTCACACTTTGAACCAAGGCATGAAGCTCCTTGTCATAAGTGGGATAGTTTATCACAACCAGAGAGAATTTCTCGGGATGGTAAAATATCGAATTCTTTTGTTGCATTAGTACAAATCCCATGGCATATCTACTGGCATCTATTTCGATCTCGAACGACTATTGGAGATTTGGTAAGGCTAATACTGGTGCAGTGCTGATCTTTTCCTTCAATGTTTCAAAGGACTCCTGTTGTTTCCCTCCCCATTGAAAGGCCTATTTCACACTTGTCAATGTCTACAAAGGTGTTGCAATAATAGAGAAATTGGCAATAAATCTCCTCCAATATTGGATTGCACCTAAAAAGCTGCGGACCTCGGTTACACTAGTAGGATTAGGCCAATTTACAATTGCTTCAACTTTAGAAGGATCAATTTTTAACTGACAATGACCAACAATATGACCTAGGTAAACCAAAGAGGTTTTCCCGAACTCACACTTTGACAATTTCACATAGAGTTTTTCTTCTTTTCAATACATCAAGCACTTTCTTCACATGACACACATGTTAATTCCAACTTTTACTAAAGACAAGGATATCATCTACATATACAAGAACAAATTCATCAATGAAAGACATAAAGAGATCATTCATGACCCTCATGAAAGTGGTTGGAGCATTGCAAAGTCCGAATGACATCACCATCCATTCGAAAAACCCTTGTTTGGTCTTGAAGGCAGTTTTTGACACATCCTGCTCTGCTATTCGGACCTCATGATAACCAATACGCAAATCCAATTTGGTGAAATAGATAGCATTCTTTAACTGATCTAATAATTCATCAATGCATGGAAGAGGGTAATGATTTTTCACCGTGATTTTGTTTAGTGCTCGGTAATCCATGCACATCCTCGATGTGCCATCTTTCTTTGGCACTACGACAATCGGTGAGCCACATGGATAATTTCTCGGCCTAATGACTCCTTGGTCTAGCAATTCGCGCACTTGATTTTCGATTTCCTCCATCTCAATGGTCGACATCCTGTACATGCCAATATTTGGTAAAGGAGCGTCATGCTGCAAATGGATCTCATGTTGGATTTCCCTCTTTGGAGGGAATCCCTTCGGTTCCTTAAACATCTCATCATAATTAGAAATTAATTCACATAATTCCTTTTTATGTTCTTGATCAAAACCCTGGAAGGCATCGGCTATTTCCGCCTCTTTTCCCCTTACAACCATAAGCCTACAACCCTTACTAGAATTCACCAACCTTTTCATTTGTCCTACACTCATAAGGCTGCCATTGATTTTTGTTTGATGAGCCCTTACAATATATTCTACCCCATCTTTTGTGATTTGGTATTTTTTTCATGATGGAAGAATATTGCCTTTTTATCATATAGATATGGACTCTGTAACACCATGCCATAGATATCCAATGGTATCACATCAAGTTTTACCTCATCCACTAACTTAGAAGAAATCAGAAATTTAATCGTACATTGCTTAGTTACATTCAGTTTTTCTTTATCATGTATCCATCCAAGTAGGTAAGGTTTTGGATGTGATGTAGTTTCCAACCCTAGCTTCTTTACCAAGGACTCTAAAATTAAGTTTGCTTGGGATTTTGTATCAAATATAGTTTCCACTTTTGTATGATTTATGATAACCCTAATATGAAATAGTTCAATTCTCTTTCGTTCATTAGGAAGAGACTCATCTATTCAACTAGTGCCTTCATGTGAGTCAGAATTAACATGAGGTGTAAGAGTACCTTTTGTTCCTGCTACTATGATCAATGCTTCATCTCCCGAATCGGATCCAAGGCCTTTTTGCATAGTTTCCACTGTCTTCTACTTGCCTTTTCCTCCATACTTCTTTGGTATCTTTTTTGGATGCATTTTCCAACAGTGAATGTCATCATGAACTTCCTTTTTGCAATAAGTGCAATAAGGCCTTTATCATTATTCTTTCTTTGTTGTTATCATCTTCTTCTCCTTTCCTTTCCATTTTGGTTTAGGATTTCCATTGGGAGGTTTGAAAGGTGGTTTCTTGGAATGATCATCTCTTTCATTTTTTCCCCTATTCTCAAGATGAATTGCCTTCACACTGGCGAAGTCAATAGTAGTTGGTTCAAACAATAATAATGAATGCCTAATGTAACTATGTAATGATCCAATATACTTAGTTACTACTTCAAGTGAATCAAGTGTAATACCCAAATTAAGTGCTTGCTTTCTAAACTCCTCTGTAAAACTTTGAACATCCTAACCTTTGCTTTGCCTTAAATGTTTCCAATTCATTAATTCTTTTTTCTTGTAGCCCAAGGGATAAAATTGTTCCTTTAACACAAAAATGAAATTAGGCGATGAGGAAAAAAGGTTACCCACATTCTTACTGCTTTGCAATTTTCTCTCCCACCAAACGAGAGTGGTGCTGCTTAGCCGAAGATAGGCCAACTAAACCTTTGCCTCGTCCTCATCATCCTGCAGTAGATCTCAATCTGGCTAATCCAATTATTAAGTTGTTATGCATTACTTTCACCATTAAACATGGGGAGATCAAATTTGACATCTAATTTAGAGAAAGGTTTCTTAGATTCATCCCTTGAATTTCTATGATTATGGTGGTGAGAGGAAGAAGAACTTTCATTCATGGAAGGAGAAGGAGGGGGTTCTTCTCCACCATTTCTATGTACTGAACCTTGTTCTTCTGGATTTCTTCCTTCTACTTTCTCTAACCTTGAAAGCAATTTATCGACATTCTCTACCATCGAATAGAAGGTTTTGCGGAAATTGCACTCCTCTTCATGACAAGCATCTTCATCTACCATGTTTCTCCTTCGATGTGCACGCCCCGCCTCGAGAACGAAAGAATTTAGTTTCCGTTTGCCTCTTAGGATCCTGTTTCTTGTTAGCATACAAACATGCAATTCACATCTGAAAAGACTTACTCGGATACCACTTGATCCAAGATCTTTTGCTTATAGATGTGTTAAAGAATTACATGCATAGATTGTTGCTCGATGGAGAAAACTTAGTGTGCACATGAGTAAAGAGGAGAAACACATAAAGCATGAGAAGAAGACAAGAAGCTTGATAATGAAGTTCGTCTATCTTGGACTACGTCTTCGGGCCCTATGCGATCAATGGGGAGGCCTTCATTCATTAAATGGCATGAAAAAGAAGAATACAATCATCAGTTTCAAAAAAGGAGTCTTATACCTCGATTTTGGAAAATGGCCAAAAAATGTAGAACTCAGATAGAGAAACAAATAGACCCATTGTGTTCGTGGCATCAAGAAGGGCTAAAACCATGTAAAAATTTTCAAATTTTGACAAAATGAACTTTTTCCCCTACTGCAAGTTCTCGCCTCGAACCGTTTGCACTGCCCTCTCCCCCTGCACTTTTCTACGTTCATCTTGTTTTATAATAATTTTTTGTTACAAGCACACTTAAAGCGAGGAATTTGTTTGTTTATAATAGAAGTTGTTCAAATGAAAGGATCGACAGGCACGATGAATCTAACTATCCGACCTTTCTTCGCAAGAAAACCCCGAAAATAACCCTTTTTTGTTCAACACAATAATACACGGAAACGCAAAAAATTCCAACTACAAAGATTTAAAGCTAGAACTCAAATTATATCAATTATACCCTATTCTCCTACCAGGTCTGTGCTTTATCGCAAGTTGCAATAGCCCTTGTAGTGGGGATCATCAATCGTTGATTGCCGATTACTGATATTGCCGATCGCCGATATTGCCGATATGATCCTGACCATTGATCTGTTTTCCAATTCGACGACGAAGATCGCACGTTGGTATCAGCATATCGTAATCACTATGGCCCATGGGTTCTTCCCTTATACCTTAGGATACACCAACACCGATCGTCGATGCCAATATTGGTAATCGCATGTCGCCTGGTCTAGGTCCCGATATTGCATACAGCCTGCCCCCGATTGCGATAAGTCAGAGATCGTAGATCAAGGGTTCCTTCCGCCTGGCCTTAAGTCGACCCTTTGAACCCTTCCCATTGTGATTTTCCTTTATAAGGCTTTAAGCCCATTTTTTAGAAGAAATGCCTCCTTTTTCAAAGGAATAAAGGAAAACTTCTTTTTTTGCGATAACTTCATCATCCGAAGTCCATTTTAGCCCATTCAAGTTGAAGTAGATTTAGAATGAAAATATCTACATAATGGTACTATTTCCAGGAGCATCCTCGGAATTTCGTTTTCCTCTGTTTCAACTATTTGAAGATTTTAGAGGTTTTAGAACCCATTTTGGATCAATCCACCTGGATCAATCCTCCTTCAAACCTGTCACATGGGCAAGTCAACCCAAAACTTTGACTACTTCTATCTCCATCATTCAAACTTGGATTGGAGCGTCGCTCACACTATTGGAATTAGGGCAACAAGCACTTTGATCCAATGTCAAGATAATTACATTTCTGCCACTTTCAATTTTGAGCCTTTTTCATGCCCCTAGTGTCTTGAGATCCACCTGGATCAAATCTCCTTTGATGTGATCTAATGTACAAATTCAAATAATTTACATATGGGACATCGTAGATCTTAGAGGAATTCATGGTTCACACACCCATGCACGAGAAGAGGATAATGAAACTGTAAAGTAAATACGTAGAAAAAGTTAATTATATTTTATCCCATTGCATACAAATAATAAAAAATAATAAAAAGATGTTTTTAACATACATACTCTTAGAAGGTTCAAACGGTCATGCGATTTCAACCCCGACAAATTGTCTTCCACAATGAAGCATCATCGTAGTGAAGACCCATATAAAGAAGGAACCCTCACAGCAATTACAACTTCCTTTTCCAAAGAACCATATCATCTTTATTTAAAATCCATGGGACATCACCTTCTTCGAAATACCAAGAGGGACCATCCTCTCCTCTAGTTTCTTGTCTTGACCAATATTTATTTTTAGTTTTTGAATAAATAATATCTCTCCTGATAACCAATGTGTCATTTTATTTCAATGATATGTTCCTCCATAAAGAACATGAAACATTTTTAAACATACACATGGGATCTAGTAAGTTGGACATATTAAGATTCTCCGAATGTGGGAGCTCATAAAAGGTAAATTTCCTTTTCATCCCAATGGGTAATTTCTCAACATAGCTGTCGAAGAATTCTACATCATCAAACATATGCTCTCCATTTGAATCGAAAAATTCTAGAAACTCCCTCCCCTTATCTGTCTCATTTGTTATAATCCATTCAATTGGTGTCATTATTGTGTGCCTTTGGGTTCTCTCTAGTTTACCATTGAAAGTTGTTTTTTTTCTTCTGTAAGGGTGTCCTCATGCAATGAATATCATGGACCAATGATACACTAGATTTTGTAGGTATTCAGACCACCTAGCCTTCAAATAAGGTCCACAACATTTACATCCATGATACCCTTTTGTTGCAAGACCTACGAAATTATTATATTCAGGGCACATTAATGATAATAAAGATTGTAACACTTGGAATGAATCAAATTAATATGCTAAAAAATATTATTACATATATAAACAAATAAATAAATATTTAATTTACCAAAGAAAACTCCTAAGTTTGGATAATCATGTATGGTGTAAGAACATATGATATAAAATGTCGAAATCATCTCTATTTTGATGGGTCTTGATATATCGTGTACATGAATCCCTACCCATAATTCCTTCAATTCATCTACTAATGGTTGTATGCAGACATCAATATTCTTCACTAAATTTCTACAAGGGACTATGAGAGCCAACAAAAGATATTCATTCTTCACGGACAACTATGGTGAGATATTGTTATTCACAGCTAGTATAGGCCAAACATAATAGTTGGTGTTATTAAGGGAATATGGGCTAGTGTAATTGATGGCTATGGTGAGTCGTAGAATTCATACTTCATTCTTGAATTTTTCAGACCATGTATCCTCTATATGCTTCATGTCTATTGAATCTATTGGGATTTTCATAACTCCTTACTCACTTATTTGAGAGGCATGCCATTCCTATAACATAGTTAATCCTTTGCAATGAAATATCTATTGGGTGCAGGAATTACACTTAAGCAAACTCATCAACACTTAAAGTTTCAACCCGGGGGATTCGTAAACTTAGAGGCAAAGCACAAGCAATGTCAGAGATGGTATGAATATTTCTAATGTCAATCCCTACTTTCTGTAAAGGAAAGATTGCAAAATCAAACTAAAAAGAGAAAAAGGCAACTTGAACCATCAAAATAATCTAAGACTCGAAGAAGGAAGAATTCAATTGCAAAAGAGATTTAGAAATAAAAGGGCAACCACTCTAGCTAACTATTGATTAACTATTCAGTGTGTGTTTTCTTTAGCAGAGACACTTTAGCAGTCTCAACAGATGGGCCCTTCAAACCTGCTTATTTAGAGATTTCCTTCTTGCACTAATCTGTCCTGCACTATTGTAGTCTGCATGCACTAGTTCAGGAACAAAGATTTTGCAAAGGGTATAAATGGTGTCTTTACTAAAAGTATTTTTCTTTGTGCAAGGGCTTGAACTTTCTCAGGTTCAGAGCACTTAAATCTCGTGGCAAGAAACTAGTTCTTACACCAAATCAGAGCTTCTTACACTTAGCATTTAATTCTTGAAATAAGTGCTTAGTTGCTGCAAGTGTTATTATAATATGAAGTCAAATTGCACACAAAAAAAAGGAATGCTTCTGATTTTAACAGAGTGGAGAAATAAAGAAACAATCAACCTAATTTATCTTGTCATGAAGTATTTAATGAAAGTAAGAAAACTACTAGAAGTAAACTAAAAAGACTTGCTGCATCACATCAACGTGCACTGGTGCAGGTTCATTCTCCTACTTGGAATAGGTGGGAAAACCAATCAAACAGAACTACAAAAAATGAATAGCACACCAACATGCACTGGTGCATGTTTATTTCTCCTGCTTGGACCAAGCAGGAAAACCAATCAAATGAAACTGGAGAAAATGAAAAACACACCAACATGCACTGGTGCAGGTTTATTTCTCCTGCTTGGACTAGGAGGGGAAAGAAAACCCGAAATCAAGTGCAGGAAAATGAATAACACACCAACGTGCACTGGTGCAAGTTTATTTCTCTTGCTGGACCAGGCGAGAAAACCAATCTGAAAGTAGATGCAGAAAAAGGAAATTTAGCTACTTCACACAACGGATCTGCTTTCACTCAAACATGAATACATGTGTGGGAAATTAAATCACACTTGAAAATATAAACATAAATTACAAGAACATAAAATAGGGTAAATGTGTTTGGTTGGCTGGGCCCTAGCCAACCAGTGCGTTTCCCTTTCAAATAGAAACATTACTCAGTACTTTATCAATTCATTCAAATTTCAAACATAGAAATATAATTTATGAAACATGAGGCAGAGCTCCCTTATTATTATTTCATAGAGGAAAATACATGCGTGAATACATAGTCCAACCTAGATTTGGGCGATAACAAAATACAAGCCTGTTACTGCCTCCCTGGTTATATCTCTGTTCTATACAAACTTTTTAAAAAAACTTATCTCGTCCTATTTACATTCTTCATTATATATATCTTTAGCTGAAGGCCAAAAAGATCATTTAACCAATTACATAACCGATATGTAGAATTTAGCTTCTCGGCCTTCAAAATTAGGCAATTTAACAAAACTGACAATAACCAAACTCCAGTTGTTCATTCTTCATAAATTTGATCTCAGCTACCTTTGATCGACCTTGTTTTCATGGCTGAAGCTCGGCTGCCTTCAGATCTATCTTGCTGTCATGGCTAAAGTTGCACAAAACGAGGCAGTGATCAAGGAGGTCCTAATCTGATGTAAAGATTCACTGTGTTGGAATCAGTGTGAGATCTGATCCTACACTAGGATCAGCTGTCATGGTAAGCACTTGACTACCAAACAAACATTGGAGATATCGATAAGTTACAAGAGTGATTATAAGCAAGAAATCATGTAATAATTAATTAATTAATGCTAAGTTAAGTTAAAAATATGAAATATAAAGTTCATGTGAAATATGTCATTGTTCTTGGACTAGTGCAAGATGAGGGTGTTTAAGAGAGGTAAAACAACAGTAAATGGTTATAATTTAGGAAGGGAAAAATGGTCAAAAGAGAGAAAATTAGAGGACTAACAATATCATTTGAATCCTAGGGATTATAGGCATGTGTCTCAATATCTTATGAGGAGAACCATGTGATTTACCAATTTTTCTTTTATTTACAATACCTATCATGCCCAAATTTTGGACATATCTTTTCATCTCCATATTCTCCTTTATATATAATACAATGATTCAAACATGCATGACATGATATGTTCTCAACACCAAACATTTTCAACAACTACTTTGCCTCTTCATAGCTACCCGACAAGACATTATCACTCGTAATACCTTTATCTTTGAATAACTTGAAGTTGGTGGGAGATATAAATGTACAATATTAATATTTAATGTTCATAAGATTGACCACTTTTAATGCTGATTATGTGATAAGATTTCTCTAAATATAAGGGACTTGATTAATCATGCAGGTCAATTACCTCAATATTACCAAGAAACATGCATTCAACATGCCAAAATTTTCTTTCAAGTTGTACAGTAACATCGTTTTCCATAGCTGAGTAGACATTGACTGGACGCCAGGTCCAAAGAGAGGGGCAGTCAAAGTATACTGCAAGCTTTCAAATAAGGTATTCGTGACATGCACATAATCCTCTATGTCATCATTCTAGAATGCATCTATAACATTTCCTCTATCGCAGTCATATCCTATAACTAATCATCCATACCAAACTCTATTTTCCAGCCTCCATTTCCAACTTGTGATGAATAAAAACTATTGCTATTTTCATTCCTAATTGGTGAATCTAGACGTAGTGAAAATTGAATAAATGGTTGATTCAGCCATTCTTTGTATGTCTCCTCTTTGATTCTTTCTCTTAATGCAATATTCTCTCGATTTGACATTGTAGTGGTGTGCATGCAAAGATGGTAGGTGGTTCGCTCATCATCACCAAAATCTTAATATAAAAAAATATTGAATATTAGTACTTCAATGATATTAGTAAGCACAATGCAATTAGTTTGTTGAAATTACAATATATCAAAAAATTGTTATCATCGTTGATTTAGGATTGCAGCAGGAAGATTCCACGTTTCAATTGGTAGGATGAAGTGGTTGTCCATTTTAATTTACCAACTTCTTGCGATATGATTATCCTAATAAGAGCTTCTAACATTTTGAAATGGAGGAATATCTTATGCATCTGAACTCGATTACGAGTAAGGATCCTCCAAAATTGGATACATTTTATTTAAATTGACATGGATAAAAAAACATTCAATTAGATATTCCAAATATAAATAAAATTAGAATTTGCTAGAGATGGAAAGGGAGAACTCCACGGACTTTGAGCAATATGGAACGAGGTGGAATTTTAAGAATTGGTCATTTGACATTATGCTATTTTTTCCCTACAATTGAGAAAAAAAATAAATTTAAATAAATAGATCAATAGTTACCTTAAACCCTTGCTTCTTCTTGCTTATGTGACTACAGAACTTCACCTTAGGGTTTAACTTCCTCTATCACTTCACAATTAGGGTTTCTCATTTTAGGCACTTTAGATTTAATGGGTTTGTGTACTTACTATATGTAGGGCATTTGAAATGTTTAGTATGGGGGGCATTTATTCAATTAGATCCAAACCATGTTGGTCTTGTTCATTTCTTTTAAGACAATGTCTATTTCATAGTGCGCCCTGTGCAATATAACACATCAGTGATTGTAATGCTTTTATTGTTTCATGTTGCACTAAAGCCTATCGCAATGTCCTTTTTTTAAAAATGGTGTTTATTTATCGGTGTGCCCTATGTGATATAACACATTGACCTACCTCTTCCAAATAACATTGTTAATTTAGTTCTCTTTAATTTTTTATGATTTAATTTTTTAGTATGATAGTGGTGCTTTATTGTTACAATTCGTACCATCATAATTAAAAATTATTTTTCATTTTCGGTGTTTAACAATTAAATGCCCAATGTGTTTGATCAAATAAACAAATCAGAGCTTTTATTAAAGTAATTATATCAGTTTCTATAACTCTTTTTGGATCAAAATTATTTTATTTATGTATAAATTATATTTAATGGCTTTTGTATTGAATGGTAGATGTTGTATATTGATAAAAAAATAATTGTCTTAGAAGTTGGCAGGTAATAAAAATACTAATTGGCATAATGCTAACACATCCAAAAAAGCATAAAGGCAAGTTCTTTGTAAATTCTTTACAACATTAATATGTTTACACTATATGTAAGTTTAACTAATATGTATTGGCTACTTTGTGTCATGCAGAAACACAAAATGAATATCTTGATAAGATTATTTCTAATCTAAGTACATAAGAGCATAAAAGCTTGATAGAATAATTACATAAGGATGAATTAGGTGAATGGAAAAATTTTATTCAATATGAGTTTTTTATTTTTATTTTCATTAATAATATACTTAATAATATTAGATAACATGTTTCAAACAATCTATTAATTTATATATGTTTAATGTTCTATAGGGAGAAATAATGAATGAAAGATCAATGTCGTTCTAAGAAAATAAAATTATAGAAGATGTAAATGACAATGAATTGGTCCTTACCTCATTTGGAGTGTTCCTAGAGTTTAATGAAAGAGGGGAAATTTTTATAAAACTATAAGGGATATATTGGAACAAACCTATAGACGTACTTTCCACTTACAACACAAAAATCAATCTAATGATTCCAAGAGCCAAGTTATATGTAAACCATAGAAATAATTTCTAGAGCAATGGTCTATGGGACCTATCAGACTTACAATAGAAAAAACATACAAGAATAAAAAATAATCATTTAAAAGGTAATATTCATAGTTAAAATGATATGTCTATGTTACTACAAACCATTGATTTATTAATATCAATTTTGTTATATTTAGGTTTCATATATCAATATAAAAATAATTTATTACTTTTTTTAGGAATATTATGAAAATCCCAAAGGATCAACAAGCTCATATGTGAAACATGCCTATAGGAATGTCCAAAAAAGTGTACAAGGAGATGGTAAAAAAAATGAACATAGTTTCATCACAGGAGGGACCATCTCAATAGCAATGTGCTTCAAATGTATGTAATAATTGACTTTGTACATGTAAAGGAATAATTTATTAAATATTAATTTTCAAGTATTTTCTTGTAGAAAAGGAAACAAAATGGAACTCATTCAACACTTAAAATAGAGTGACAAGGAAGAAAAGGATTGATATCAATTTTTGTGAGTAATTATTAATATTTCCTTATAACAACTCTAGGTTTCATTTTACTATATTTTAAGTTTTTTTACAACAATCATCCTTGAGTGTCTTCAAATAGGTGCTAACATATGAAGAAGTCATCTGAAGAATTAATTAATATAGGGTTAAATATGGGTTGTGAGCATATGTTGCCATATCAAAAACTAATTGTTGAAGTTATATGTATCTGTATTGTTTTACTTCTCTGAATTTGTAATTAATAGAAGAAAAAAATCCTTTGTATTAAATCGATGATTTATAATGGGGTATAAAACATGTAGGAAATAAAGTATGGAACCATGCCAACAAAAGAGTTGTTGCAACAAGACATAAGTCTTGGTTTTGAAAGTATGAGTATAGTTCATTAGTCACAATTCCTATGGAATATTGTTATTTGATTTTCATTGATGTATATTATTTATTTCAATTTTCATTATTCTCATCAATGTAGATACACTCATTACACATTATTTTTATGTTTGCAGATGGAACATGATAAGGAATATGAAAATAATTAATGAAATTAACAAAACATTCATCAAAATAACCCAATTCATGGAAGTAGCTCGAGCACTGACAACAATTCCAATGAAGAATGAGGATATATTTGGATATCAATGCAATTTGTTGTATTTTTTGAAATAATTGTCTATGAAAGCCAGAGATTTTATTTAATGTAATAAACATAGTCTCCCAATTGAAAGGCAAGGGGTTACCAATAACTATACAATTTTGTATGACAAAGATCCCCTTATTGATATATAATAAAATACATTTTAATTTATTCTATTGCGTTATCCAATGTCGTTTTAAAATGTTATACCATTGAACAAATATACAAATGATTAAATATTATAATGAAGAGATGTAAAATTTGATTATGTAACAAATTAATCCAAACATCATATACAAATGTACTAATCAAAATTAAATTTATATGAATATTGTTATAAGGTACATGTCAATTTTTTATGAATAATGAATTGAAAAAATCACAATAAGTGTGGTGTCATAGGTCAATGTTTCTAAAAAAAATACCATACAAAATATTGGTGCATCTATAACATAAACACACATATCTATGCTATTTTATTTAAAAACATCATCACGAAAACAATTTTTTCATGGTTGGTGTCTTTTCTAAAAATGGTAGCACTAGGGCATTATATTCTTCTAGCACTGGTATTGTCTACATTTAACACCTCGGTGCATTGTAATTCTTAAAGCGTTAGTGATTTCATAGATCTAATGCCCCGGTGCATTATCCAGATTAACATCACAACTTCTTTTATATAAGTAGTGAACCAATTCTTTTATACAAATCATACACATCCGAGTTGCGACTTTAAATAAAATAACAAGCTCTGTAATATATTTTTTCTTTTCTTGGTGTCATTCCTAAAGAGAATGCCCTGGGGCATTTTTTTAATATACATTCACCAGGGTGGTATACATTTCAGGCAGTGGTGTTATGTTCATTCAACACCTTAATGCTTTAAATTATGTATACAACCCAATTATTTTACATATTTAGTGCACTAGTGTTATTTTTCTATCAAGCGCACTGCTAAAAAATATTTGCTAAAGTCTCTGGCTGCCCAGATTTTTTCACTTGTGATGAAGTTTCAATATAATCTCCACTAAAACATCCACTACAACAAACAAATGTTGTAATTGAGGTTTTATTGACATTTTTTTACCAATTTTACAATACTAAAAACCTTCACTATAACATCTTCTAGGAGCTATTTTCCTTGTAGTGTAAGATTTATATATGCTTATAATAAAATAAATGGGTCTACATGAGGATGCATATGTTGTTGCAAATAAAGATATATGCGTATGCTAGATAAGAAAAATTATGAACTTTTTAGTCAAGGTTAAAGTTGTAATTTAAGTATTACAACTACAAATCAATGTTCTAATCTAGTTTTAGGATTTTCCCATGCAACATACAATCCACAATTTCTCTATAGTATAACACACCAAAGAAAATTTCATCTTACAAGATATTTGTCTATAAATTAAATTTTCTAGAGTGCATATTTTTGGTAATGGCTATAAGATATCCTCTTTTGTTTATTCTTAATTCCAATATTTCTATAAGTATTAGCTTCAATTATTGCTAACGATTATCAAATTAGTCTTCTCATTAGCCACCCAATGAACTCCCAAATTGATACTCGTCTTCTCTAGAGACACTTAAGCTATATCAAGTTGTATGAGAAGAAAGAAAAAAAAATTGTAGAATGTGTCATTCCTCCAAAGCCTTTGAGGTCCCACCTTCATGATGATAACACATTCTTTAGACCAAACTCAACACTAACTTACAAAGAAAAAATTTGAACACTATCATCCTTTCTTATATAGTATTTAATGTTCATTCTAATTTCCCATCTCATACAAAATATAAATTATTTTATTTTTATTATATATTATCAATGTCCACATATATCAACAATTCATTATTTAAAATAAAAAATAGATATTATTCATCCAGCAGTTTAAACTTAAAACGGTTCTTAAATTGCTTTTCACTTTCCTCATTAAGTGCATATGAAATTTTCACTTTCTATTTAAATAAAAAAAAAATGGTTTGAATTTTTATATTATTCATTCATTTAACTAAATAATTAAGTTATATTTTTAACAAACATGTACAAAATATAAGACTGTCAAACTAATCCACATTCGTTGAACTTCTCGTAATATAAATAAATGTATAAAATAAAATAAATTCAATATTGAGGGAGAAGCAAATTATTATAGAAACATAAACCTGTTTATTTCCAAACATATTCCAATATTTATTTCTAGAATATTAATTATTATTAAAAATACAAAAATATTTATAACATATATTTTAATGATTTTAAAAATATTTTAATTGGAGTTGTCTATAATGTGATTTTTTGGAGATTTTTGTGACGGGATCTGGCGGAAGAAATTGAGGTTAAATCTTGATTTGTTGCAGTTAAAAAGGTTTTTTAACTATATATTTGGATTCAACAACCTGAAAAACCCCTGGGACGCTTTGATTGTGCAGAAACTAGCTATCCTTGTGATCCCAATAAATTGCTGCATTTTAATGATTTCAAAAATATTTTAATTGGAGTTGTCTATAATGCGATTTTTTGGAGATTTTTGTGACCGGCGGAAGAAATTGAGGTTAAATCTTGATTTGTTGCAGTTAAAAATGTTTTTTAACTATATATTTGGATTCAACACCCTGAAAAACCCCTGGGACGCTTTGATTGTGCAGAAAATAGCTATCAAACTTGTGATTCCAATAAATTGCTGCCGAATTTTGACCAGGAAAACCCACAGCAAAAGATTTCAAAAAATTTCATTATAAACAACAACTGCATTCCAATTTATATATATAATTAATTTTAAAAACATGCATTCCAAAATATATATATATATATATATATATATATATATAATTATATATTAAATTTTTAAAATATATTATATTGTAATAGATTATATAAATATCTTCCAAATATAAGCTCCTCCTACTTTACATAAAAATGGAATTGATAATAAATCATCCTACCAATAAAACAAAAAGTCGATCAATGTAACATTTTATGTATTTTTATTTTTTCAATACATTTCAATGTGTAACACAAATATTACAAATAAAATATATAACTTTGCCTGATCCGTTCATGCCCCTGCCATTGCATTAGAAATATTTCTCAGCATCACCCTTCCCCCTGAAAAAACACCAAACAGTAGGATCAATCTACACATTTTATATATCTTTATTTTTTAAAATATATTTGAATTTATAACATTGATATTATAAATAATTATTTTATATGGTTAGGATTTGTTGTAGTGAATGGTTAGGATTTGTTGTAGTGCATATTTAAGATAAAATTCGAAATTTTTTTGAAAATAAATCATGGTTGGAAATATCAACCATCTTAATATATAATTAATTAAAAAATTGATATTATCTACATTATAAATTCATAAAAAAATTTAAATATAAAAATATTTTTTCCTTAAATATTATTTTGAATGATATACTTCACATTACATGTAAAATAATTTGGTGAAAATTTAATCATACCCCTTCTATGGGTTCATACGTTACTTTTGAACCCTAGCAACTGAATTTTTTTTATCGCCTTTTACATTTAAAGATGGACCGATGAATTAATTGTTTTACATCGATTCAGTAATACAGAAATATGTGAAATCTTCTGAAACCTATTTGAAACAATGCATCATATACTTGGATTTTGAAGAACGTTTCACCTTCGTCTCGGTGCTCTTCCTATGTGGCCTCATACCATCTTTAGTAATGATGTAAAACAAGGTTCCAATAATTAAGGATGAAGCAATAAATACAACTATCCATGTTTTAAAAAAACTCAAACTCATATTGGGCTATACATTGACAAAGTTTGAGCTTTGGTTTGGAAATCCAACATTGCATAAAGCATTTTAGAAATTTTAGCAAAAAATTATATTAAAATTAATGATAAAAAATTTTTAGTAAAAAATTATATTAAAATTAATGATGAAAATCTTGGTAAATTAGATTAAAAAATAAGCTATTTTCTTAAGTTATGTAACACAAAGTAAAGGGTTTAGATGCTACATTAAAAGACTATTTAAAATTATTGAATTCATCGATGAAGCTTTACTTAAGAAAGAAAATTAGGTCTAGTTCATCTAATAAATACATAATAAAATTAGGTCAATTATATTAGTTGCTCTAATAAATACGGAATATGAAGAAGAATTATATTTAAAGATGTTATTTAGGTATGTACAAAACATCAACCTCATAGTTAAATTCTTGGTGAAAAAGAAGCAAGAATATAGACTCGAAGAAAATTGGTAATCATTCTTATTCATACAAATCTTGCACTATTTTCCATAATCTAACCTAAAGACATTGCTCAGGAAAGCCAAGACAAACATTGGGTAAAATCCATGAATGAAGAGTTGTATCACATAGAGAAAATTCAGAGATGAGAAGTAGTTCCTAGACAAATAAATAAGAAATCCATATGCACTAAAAGGGTCTTTAGGAATAAATTCAATGATGATGTTCAAGTTGTCAAGAAAAAGGGTAGAGTAGTATGTAAAGGTTATGCTTAGGTTCAGGGAGTTGCTTTTGAACAGAAATTTCCCCCCTGTTGAAATATCAGAAGAAATAAGGATGTTCTTAGATTTTGCATGTAATAAGAGATTCAAACTCTACTGAATGGATGAGAAATCAACATTTCTTAATGGAGAGCTTGAGGAAGAAATATATATTGAGCAGTGTCTAGTCAATTCATTGTTCTAAATTGCTCTACATAAATTATCAATACGGATATCGTAAACTGCTGAAGTATGGTGCACTATATGTGCTTAATTAACGTTTCTCTTACTTCATTGTTTTATAGTCTGTTTTTTTTTAGGGTTTTGTTTCTCATGCTTAAGGTAATTAATCTAAAAAAGAAAAGTTATGCTTCTAAATGAAATCGCTAAATTTTAATTGACAACTAAATATAATGACTTAAAATCTAATTTCTAAAGAAGGGAGAAAAGGAAATGAACATTAAATAAAAACAAATCAAAGCTTTGAATAGTTAGACTAATCTAAGCCGGCAAAATGTCTATGAAATAAAAGCAAAAATGATAACAGCTAAATGAAGTGTTTTATCACTCTACTATACAACTTTGGGAGAACTACTTCCTTGTGATAGCATCTTTTTGAGAGACTCCATACTTCATTGTTCTAAAACTGAAAATGAAATTTAAATGAAAGACTAAGACTGAAAGGGAAATTGCAACTAATCTACTGTAATAGCTAAATGAAGTGTCTTATCACTCCACTATACAATTTTGGGAGAATTACCTCCTTGTGATAGCATTTGGAGGGATTCAATACTTCATTGTCCTACAACTAAAAATGAAATTGCAACAAAATTAATACAAAACATCTAAAGGAAAATTAATCTATTGTGTGCTCTAATGCTTCAAGCATCGATACTTTCTTGGACTATTTTGTTAAGCATAGATTACACAATTAGATATATCTACAATCAACCGGTTGAACACACTTGCATGAATTAAACTTGCATGAATAGAAAATCTAAATTATTAAACTTGGAAACATTAAGATGACATACTTGAACGAAATCAAAGCAAAACTACAAAATAAAATCTAATCTACGTTACATTCTAATATGCTCCATGACATCTACTTCACATCTCCTTCCATGTTGGGAACTTCAAATCTTTATTCAAATTCTTAAAAATTACAAAGTACAACAAGTTGAGCTAACAAAGTTTTCAAAGATTCCCAAAGCTACCAAAAGAAGGAGAGAGATCTCCTATTTATACAAAAAGATGAGAAGACATATCATTAATGAGAGTCCATGAATCTCTCCCTATACCTTTAGAGTTCTAATCAAAATAGGAAATGATAAGACACGTCTTCTTAGAGTTTCAATACAAATAGGAAAAGTGACACATATCTTCATGATCCTCTCCACTCAAATTCGAATTTGGCCTTAGGATGCCACATAAAGGTCTTCTAAAAGCTTCCTTTTAACCTACTCATGTCAACAATCTCATCTCACTTATTAGGTATAAGCATATGCACATTATTTTCTAATTTTTGACACAAATTCAGTTAAAAATGCTAAGAATTAATAAATTTTGGAAAAACATAAATGTGACCAATAATGATGAAAGTGAGATGAATGTAGTGGCATGGTAATGAAATGAAAGTGAAATGGAGGTGATATAGTGGACATTATAGTGAAAGTGTAATGGAAGTGAATGACAATTTCAAGACCCAACATACCCTCCAACTAAAGCTATTGCATGTCCCCATGCAATATATATTACATTAATTATTTTCATCCTTGAGCTTTGGCTTAACTTTGCATGATATCATTTGATAACTTTATACTTCTGCAAAGTGTTTTCCTTGAATTGCAACATTGTTGGTTCTTGTGTTACAACCATATTTTGTTGTTGCATTCTATTTTGATCTTTGAACTTTGCATAATGATAATATGATTATTGTTGCAAAGTATATCTTTATTGGATTGCATGATGGTTGGTTCTTGTGTGACAACCATGATTGTATTTGTATCCAAATATCCTTTAAGCACTTTTCAAAATCCATTGTATGCTCATAATAATAATGTAATAGTTAATATATTTTGGAAGTATGTGGGCTTCTGAATATAATATGAACATGGAAAGATATGAATATGAATGTATTCCCCCCCCCCCCCCCCCCCCCCCCCCCCCCAACCGACGCACGGAAAATTGTTATGAAATGAGGAAGAGAAATGTTTTTCCAACAATTATCATTCTAGCTTCTTATGGAATTCTATAGTCAAAAGTTAGAAAATTATGTACCTGAACTTACCTTTTGAAATGGGTAAGTTGGCTACAAAATTTTGATCATAATCTTCTTCAAGTGGCTGAACAAAAGGATTCATGGATAAAAGAGTCAAGATGACTTTTTATTGCTTCTATTAAAACTTGTTGAATCTGCTCCAAAATGCTAAAAATAATAGTCTTCATGTCTTCAAAACTCATTGGCACGATTCCAACTATGTGAATAAATGTTCTATTGACGAACATAGCAAGAAATTATTGACTTAGTAGCCATTAATGGATGCCACTAGTCAACAGAAGAACTCTCACCATTGATAACAATGAGAGTCAAGATGCCCCAACACATCTTGCTAGGTACGAATAAATTTTCCAATGTCGAGTCAACTAGAAAATCTGATGAACAAGGTAAATTAATTTATTCCCATTGTTCATCAGCATGAGGACTTGCCATTAAAGCATGTAAGCCTCAAGGTTTTTTTGCAAGGAACTTAGACTCAAAGGACTATGGAATCAATAATTTGCATTGAAGCAGGGTTTATTTGTGAAATGAAAATGATAAGAAATGGAAATTGAAAATGGAAGATGGCAATGGAAAGTAGTAATTGCAATGGAAATAAGCGTGTAACAAAGCATCTTGTTTTTATTTGTGGGTTAGGAGTGGACAAAGATTAATAGAAAGTATATGTGAATGTAAATGGAAAATACGAAGGGAAATGAGGTGAATGGTTTATTATGAAGTATGGATGTAATGAAGACAATAGTATTTGAAAATTTTGTAAGTGTTTGGATCTAATTTTGCATTAGCATGTTTCTTCTTTATTGTTGATCATCCTCTTATGAAACAAATTGGTCTCTTAAGAGAGACACTATTCACTTGTAGTCATCTATCCTTCCTCCTGGAACCTGCAAGAAAATAATACTTCTTCTGCAATGGAATGTAAGAATATCAAAAGAGAAAGGTGGTCAATCTCTCTAGTTATGATATTTACATAGAAAACTAAGAGTTTGTATTAATGAAACAAGTTCACAAAGGAAAGCCAAAAGAACTTATACCTACTTCGGAATTAGTGTCTCGAGATAATTTTTGTTTCTTTTGAGCAATTTCTTCATTCTTGATAGTTTTTATAGCTAAAAGTATTGAACAGAAAGTTAACTATTCATTTTTCATTATCAATCCAAAATTAATCAATACCTTCCGAAAAAGTGAGAAAATAATCTACTCATTTCATTGATTCATTTTTTTTTTTTTACCTGTGAATCTTTGGTTTTTTTTTTTCATTTTTCTCCTTGATATGCGACGACTTAGTGATAACACACACCTTGAAAATGGTGATGGTTTCTTCATTTTGAGACAATGAACCAAATCAAAATTCACGCCCTGATATTTTCTAAGCTACCCATGTAGTCATTTTTCTCTCTTGATACTTGGAACCTACAAAAGCGTCAAAGTAGTTGCAGAACAATCGACTAGCTGTTGAACAGACATAGGTTCCTATAATTGACTTCCCTTTGATCGGAGTTCTCCTCATCGATATAGGCCAGATGGATAGGATAAGATCCATGCTCTGATGTTTTTCAGGCTACCCATGTGGTCCTTTTCCTCTCTTGACACATGTAACCTACAAAAGCGTGGAGATGGCTATGAAACAACAGATTAGCTATGAAATGTAGCTATGTTCCGTAGCTAAAAGATAACCAACCAGCTTTTTTCAACATCCCTTTCAACTGATGATATCCTTTCATATATTTCACTCCTACATGTTATGTTGTTACAATGAGACCCATCACTCCTATTTTCTATTTTTCTTCAAATTTCCTTCATTGTCTGCATGTAGAATACTGTGTAAATAACAGTGGTATATGGAAGCAAAAATAGTTATAGACACAAGAATGAAATAATAGAGTATGTCGAAGGAAAATGTTAGATGTGGGGATGAAACATATAAGGTATATGAAACAGGGAAATATGTGTGAAATAGTGTAGAAGATGTATGGAATGGAGCGGTTGTACACGTCAACTATGTGTAAAATAGAGTACTGCTAAACACAGAGATAATCGAAAATAGAATGAAGGATTTAGCTCAATGTATCCGAGTGTTTGTATACTTAAGAAGACAGTGGAAATACAAGCAAGGAACTCAGTGTAATAAAGGAACAACAGGGTTGTGAAGAGCCGTATCCAATTGAGTTACATCATGTATCTTGCCAATAAATAGGTGTATAATGAAATACAAGTCACAGAGATTGCATGAGACTGTTAGCATTAAAGACAAGAGGAGTGGTGTAATCAGGATTGAATTCCATCGAATAATTAGTTCCCAAATCAAAATTCCCTTCCTCAAGCACACCGTGTTTAAAATAACACTCTATTCACTTAATAAAATGCGTTTTTCCTCACGCGGCATGCCAAAAGGGGCTTCAGAGAACCAAAAAATTATTCCAAACCATTACGAAATTCTTCAGACCATTTTTAGGTTATCTAATTGACCCTGTCCCCAAAAAAACCCATGTGTTGGTTTCTCATAATTCATTTTCGTTTGAATGGAATGTGCATTTAAAGTTTGACGTTTTTTACAGTTCTGTGTTTTTGTCGATTACATCTTTTGTAAAATCAATTTAAAAAAAAATGCTTTTAGATGCAGTCACAACATAGACAACATCAAATAAACCATCTAGTTTCAGTGATATAGCCTCCATCAGTAAGGCTCTCAGTGATCTGAATACTTACGCTCTCTGGCAATGGTGATGACGAGTGAATATGGAAAGCACATGGTCTATCGATACACTATCCAACTGGTTGCTAAAAGATTGTTGTGGTGGTTGTTTTTAATTAAATTTGTGCATTACACATTTTAAAACAACAATTTAATACTTTTGCTGAAGATCGTAGTTCAAATTGTTTATATTACAGGTTTTATTTTTTATTTTTTTAATTGTTTTTGAAGGTTTGCTTCAAGGCCAAAGCTCAAACAAGAATGCAAGTTTTCTATTGAGGCCATAGTGGAAACTAGGATTGGAGATAACCATTGGTTGTTTCCTCTTTTTTCCTCTGAAATTGTGAAATTTTTTTAAAAATGATTAATGGTTCTCGATTTCAGGAAACTAAAGCTTCAAGATAAATGTACTAAAACAGGACTTTGACTAAGGTCTTAAGTTGGTTTTTTATCGATCTAGGCTGGATGACTAGGATAGAATTCATGTCAAGATGATTCCAGAGATGCCCATGTGGTCGGTTTCTTCATTGGGCACCTGTAACCTACTAAACCTTCGAAATAGCTACGGAACACACAGTTAGTTATGGAAGAGGGTTGCGTTTTGTAGCTAATTTGAAAAATCTTATTAAATATGACGCAATGTTTTGAGGATCACTTCAAACCATAACTAGTCAATCTTAGACAACTAAACCAATCAATGCAGTTGGATTTTTATTGTTTTTTTCATTGAATCAAAATGAAATGATATATATATATATATATATATTATATATATATATATATATATTATATTATAATTATTATATATATATATATATATATAACAATTCTTTTTATGATCCTCCAGATCACACAAAGTGCAGGAGGAGAGCATACTCAAGAAATTATTAATTTTATTTTAGATGTAAGAAATAAGGTCTCCTAATTACACTTCCTCAGCAATGGCGCCAAAATATCTAGTCAATTTAGTGTTCTAAATTTCTCTACATAAATTATCGATTCGGGTATCATAAACTGATGAAGTGTGGTGCACTATATGTACTTAGTTAACCTTTCTCTTACTTCGTTGTTTTATAGTTTATGTTGTTTTTGGGGGTTTTGTTTCTCATGCTTAAGGAAATTGATCTAAGAAAGAAAAGTTATGCTTCTAAATGAAATCTCTAATTGTTAATGGACAACTAAATCAAATGACTTAAAATCTAATTTCTAAAGAAGGGAGAAAAGGAAATGAACATTAAATAAAAAAAAATCAAAGCTTTAAATAGTTAGATTAATCTAAGCTGCCAAAATGTCTATGAAATGAAAACAAAAATGATAACAACAAAATGAAGTTCTTTATCACTCTACTATACAACTTTGGGAGAACTACCTCCTTGTGATAGCATTTTTTTGAGAGACTCCATACTTCATTGTTCTAAAACTGAAAATGAAATTTAAATGAAAGACTAAGATTGAAAGTGAAATTGTAGCTGTCACACGGAATGAGTCGATCTTACGGACAAGATAGACCTTCCTAGAATCTAAAGAAGACCTAATGACAAGAAAACCAACCAGACACTATCTTTCTCTAAATGTGCTTTTATAAATAATGGCAAACAAGTGTGCTTAAGGACTACCTTATGTCCAACGCAAGTTTGGGGATGCCTTCGCTCCTTTGATCCAAATGAGTTCCTTTGTCGTGAACCTGCAAACACAAATAAGGCAAACAAATTAAATAGCACCTGAAAAGCCAATATCATAAAACATATTTAACATGAAAGTCAAGGAGTCCATGAAACAAATAACATGAGATACTTGTTGAGAAAAATGAGTCTGATTGTATTAATTCAAAAGAAGAAGAACTTTACAACCTTTGCCTTAACGTTGTACAAGCTCCTCCCAGGGTCCAACAAGAAGTCTCCTCTACTTTGACAAGTTTCACTCACTCCCCAATGAAGCCAAAAAGGTATGTGATCTCTCCTCTTAAGCTCAACTAGGAAGTCTTGATTTCACCAGCATTTACCCTCAAAACTGTTCAGCTTCTAACCTCTCCAGCAACTAGCCCAATGCCTCAATTTATAGTGCAATGGAGGGAAGTTACTAGGTCCTCCTTCAAAGGGATAGAATCCTCCTTCAAAGGGATAGCTCCTCCTAACAAGGGATTAGCTCCTTCTCTTTTGGGATGCATGAACCACTTTGGAACGAACAATCCACGTCAAAATTCCTTCTAGAATCATCTAGAATTAACCCAAAGTGAGTTTTTAAGATAAAAATTGCGCCTTTTGACTTTCACAGGGGTACGCACCCTCCCCTTTACAGACATAGTGTATAAGTACACAAGTAATATGAACAAAGGGTGTTGGCCCATAGGCAAAAGTGAGAGAAAGTGCGGAACCAGAGTTCCATTGTTTTTTGATGTCTTTCTCTCATTTCCAAAGCTTATTTTGAAGAGTTGAGGTCTGAGACTTGCTTAGGAGGTTGGTATAGGTGGTGATAGACCCATACTGACTGCAAATAATCCAAGGTGACGATATTTTTGTGTAACAGATTGCCCCGTAAAGTGCGAAGTCTGTAGTAGATGAGGATTTCATTTATCATTTAGAAAGAGTGAAGTACTTTATCATTTCGAGGATCATCTCACAGAGAGCCCGGTTGGAACCTGTAAAAACATTCAATGCAAAATATATATATGAGATCATATCATCGCTGAGGTAGGCATTCCCATACTCAGATAAAAACTGACTAAAAAAAACTAACTACTGCTCTGATATAGGAATGATCTTGTAACACATCATAAGTATAGACACATGTGGACACAGTATGGACGCATCCATCTATTTATGAATAGTCCATAGTATAATGAATATAAAATTCCTCGCAGCCTGGATGGTGGAAACTAGATCCAGGGTCTTCATTTCTACTTCCCGAATCAGTACGATTCTATCCATGCGAATGAATGAGTCGAAGTCGAACATGGTAGAAACCACTTGATTACCAGTCAATGACGTAAACTGTTTAACAAGCGTGAGAGAGACCACCAATAATGACAATGGCTCTCAAAGTACTCAGTACAATCCATGAGATGTGATAAGATGTGTTGATGTTGAACATGTCACGGAATCCTTTGATCGAAAGTCAATGATGCAAACTGTCGTCAAAGGCGAGAAACCTGCCATTGAGGCATGAAGATCTCAAGGTACTGACGATTTCTAGACCATCTTTCTAGATAATGAGTTGAAGTCGATAGAAAGCGATCTGTCGTAGTAAAGCCCACAACACACAATCATAGATCAAGCTGAAGAAATTTAGTTGCAAGGACTGATTCAGGGATGGTCAAGGTGGATGACAGACATTTTGCATATGAATGGCTTATTTGCACTGACCTCTTGAACACATAACGACACGACAGATGGTTTGGTGACAATTTACCCAAAGTTAATACCCAGAAACCGAATGAAGACTTTCAATGCGGTTTGATCAACTGTTAGGCAAAGGATTTCCCAACCCAGGTGAATGAAAGTGTCGTGTTCAAGAGTGGTTACAAAGTATGACAAACAGATTCACTTTTCTCTCTTTTCCCCCACCATTTCTGGCAAGTACCTCTTTATTTTTTACAAGCTTGAGGAGGATAACATATGCTTGATTATAAGCTCACCCTTCGGGTGAGTCCAACTTAGTTTAAATTCGAACCCTAAGAAGGATTGGTCCGTTCTTGTTTGCAATTGAACAGGTCCTTTACTATCGAGATTTTAACGAGTCCAGTATAGGAGAAACTCAGCGTTTTTCATTTTTAGAGAGTCTGAAAAAACTTAAGAATACTCCAGGGTTGAATATTTCGTAAATTTATGTCTCCCAAGCCCGAAAAAATATAAAATAATACTTGAGGGAACCGCTTGATCTTTTACGAACAAGGAGTACTTTTCGTCATTAGTGTCTTTGATCCGAAAAAGTAAAAAAGCAATCAAGGACACGTCATTTTATAACCAATACCGAATTTGAAACGAAAAAAATCCGGCAATATTTTTATGTTTTTACGGCCGGAAAAGAGTTGTAAATGGAACATCTTTTAATTCTGTTTTAACGAGCTTAAAAGAAAAACTCGGCAATCTTTTCATGTTTTAGGAGTCAGAAAAGAGCTTAAAGGTGACTCTAGCTGAAAAATGATAGATTTCGCCTGAATGATCCGTTATCTTGCACAAAAACACAAACATTACTCATACCTGTTTGAAATGGATAAAAATGTCGCAAGAATACCTTTTCAAAGTGAAACATAAACAAATTTGCAACTCAAAAAACTTATAAAAAGGGCCTTTTACCATTCATTTTTACCGTTTGTGATTTGGGTGAAAAAATAGTGCTTTTGCTTAGAAAACTTCCGGTGAAGATTGTGGAAAATCCAACCATCAGAATCGAACGTCGTCTTCTCCAGGTAATCCACATCATCATACTCTTTATTTTTAACCATTTCAATTTTCATTTTAGTCCTTCATTTCATTTTTTGGGAGGGTTTTTAGGCATAAAACCCGCGCTCGGGGTACGCAAGTTCACCACTGCGGACCTGCAAACCCCGACTTTTTCTCCATTGGGAAAAGCTCGGGGTCCACACCTTCCGTGTAGACAAAGTGAGGTCCCATGCACTGTGTCTAACACGTAGGGTGTGGTCCCCGCGGTGAGGGTTTTTAACCCAAAATTCCTCAAAAATGGACCAATGAAAACATTTTCTAGCATTCTAATTCATATTTATGCTTGATGCAAGTAGTACATCATGCTAGATTGGCAAGAACGAGAGCACGAGGATGTGGATGCTGCCGCATGGAATCATCAGCCTTCACTTGATGCTTTGAGGGCGTGCGGCTTGTACAAACACTCGGCCATTCCTGGCATGAGGGCTTAGGTGGATTTCTTACAGTGGATGGTTAACATATGGAGTGTTCAGGACCAGTGCTTCTTTATTGGCGGCCACCAGCTCGAAATCGAGCTGGCAGATATATATTTCTTAACTGGTTTGCCTAAGAGAGGCACTGACTTGACTCTATTCGGGACTAGGGAAGGTGGCCAGTCTATCGATAGCCTCCGGTTAGAGTACTGCAACCGCCAGACTAGAGACAAAGGGATAGATATAAAGACCATATCCCATCCTGAGCTCATGGTGATTACGTTCACTGTTACTAGACTTTGCGGAGCTGCCGCATTACATATTTCCACCAGATCCCAGATGCGTATGGCAGTTGATTGCTTTCAAGGCACCATCTTCATCTGGTGCGATGCTGTGTTGGCCAATGTGAAGGGCCAATTGACCAGGGCTAAGAACGGACGACTTAAGACTTTTGGTTATGGGGCTTTAGTTGTGAATTTTGGCCTAGAGAGGATTCCTATGCTGATCCTGCAGCACCTTACTGTTGGAGTTGGGATTCTTCAAGAGCCTAAACTGATGCGATGGGTCACATTCATGGCCCGTCATCCTGATGAGGGGACCAAGGTCGTTCGGTTCAAACCTGAGTATTTCCAATGGTTGGAGAACCAGGTTTTTTCTATTCAGGACTTCCCTTATGCTGGGGTTGATTTTCATGGAGACCCAGACATGGCTCTTCCTCCAGGAGAGCAGTGGGATGACTCAAGTAAAATCATTTTTCAACATTTTCCTAATTTTAATTTTTTTTATTTTTATATCATCCTAAAACTGATAGTAATAATTTCAAAATGCAGATGTGGGCCCACAACGACCAGTCGTTCTCCGGCCTTACAACAGAAAACAACCAGTTGCACTGGCTCCAGCCCCACATGACAAATCAGCAGAGACTTTGGCCGAGTTGGAGACCCATCTAGAGCTCCTGACAGGGGAAATTCCCGAGACCAGCATAGACAACATCCCTCGTCGACTTCAGCGCTATGTGATTGGAGTCCCCGGACCTTTTAGGAGGTTCCTTTGTAAGGTGGCCCGTGCAGTGGTTTCATATCGAGATCATCACTAGTGATGGGATGATCGCCTATTGTAGTCACACATGACATTTTGCTTTTTGTACCTATCATTTTTGCCGATCATAAGGTGTTTTTCAACCTATGATCGAGGACGATGTATTATTTTGACACACTCCTATATATATGATATCGTGATTACGAGCTTGTCTTGTTAAACATGTTATGGAATGTTTTTAAATTTACTTGTATGATTATTACACATGTCTACTTAACATTTGAGAAGAAATTGCATCTGCTAATGTATTTAAAGAGCTTGGAATATGCTGATATTCAATATAGTCAAATTCACGTTCCAAGAGACGCACTCTCAAAAATAATCTTAACAAAACAGGATTTCTAATGGCGTATACTCTATTAAGCTGTAACACAACAAGTTCAGAATCTAACCTCACTATCAAACTCTGAATCCCAAATGAAATAGATTCAGATAATAAATCAACCACTGCACTATACTCTGCAATGTTGTTCGTTGTTTGATCGAGGCTTACCCCATGCATAGATACCAACTTGTCAGAGGGCGAGTAGATAACCCAAGCTACGGAAGAAATATTCTGTGTACTACGACAAGCGCAATCACCGAAACCAATATATGTTTGGAGAGGCGTCGACATCTGCGACATCAAACGTAAAACCAAGATAAGCAGGAATAACGACGGAAAACTCATTCTCTAAGCTAAGCACACTTTAATCTAAAACACACCAGCTAGAAGAAAAAACTAACCTAACTAAGAAATCTCCACACTCGTTTTAAGCACAATACCTCTTTAGGTAAAGACCATTTCTGGGTTTACCTAAAGAGACCCCGTCAAAGTCTACCAATTCATAGGCCCCTTTTGCTAGCTTCCGCTTGACAACAAAGGGACCATGCCACATAGGCACGAATTTTCCAATGCCTAATTTATCATTTGCTTGATCGTACAAAAGGACTAGATCTCCTTCCGAAAAATTTCGAGGGGTTACATTTCAATCATACTGAGCTTTAATAAGTTTGGCATGAGATTCAATCACTAATGCAGCATCGCTGCGATTCTCATCTAGCTGAGCCAAGTATAACAAACATCTTTCCTCTTCGGAAGTAGCTGGAAGTAACTCGATCGTCGTTTGCAATGACTGGATTTCGCACTCAATAGGTAACACAGCTTCCAAACCATAAACTAGTTGGAAAGGAGTGAACCCTGTTGATGTTTTAACTGAGGTTTGATACGCCCACACCGCTGAAAATAACATGTTATGCCAATTCAACAAATGAATCCCAATGATTCATCGGATCATGATGACTAGAACTTTGTTGATGGCTTTAACCAGGCCATTAGCTTGTGGATAATAAGGAGTTGAACTGTCGTGACGCAAGCCAAGCTGGCCTGTAATTTTAGTCATCATAATGTTTCAAAAATGACGCCCATGATTAGTGATAATCACTTGTGGAACACCGAACCTAGCAATTATATGATTGAATATGAAAATCGCAGTTGTTTTGCCGTCTGCCTCAAATGTAGGCATCGCCTCGGCCCACTTAGTAAAATAATCTACCGCAAGGATAACATACGCATGCCCCCGGCCGAGTAAAGGTTACATGTAATAAAATCGATACCCCATTTGGAAAAAGGACCAATGATAATTATAGGGTGAAGAGGAGCAGGGGGAGCGCACATCTTTCGATCAGAAATTTGGCAATTGTGGCATTTTCGAACCGTAATAATACAATCTCTAAACATAGACAGCCAGAAATAGCCAGCGCGCAATATCTTTTGGGTAGTGACATACCCAGACATATGACCACCACACGCTCCAGAGTGACATTCATTGAGGACCTTTTTCAGCTTCCTCATGAGTCGAACAACGTCGAAAAATAGAGTCCGCCCCACGGCGATAAAGAGTATCTCCAATAATTTTGAATTGTTGGGATTGGAATCATATTTTTCGACAGTCTGATCGTGAAATATCTAGCCGAAAGGTTTGGGTTTGGAGATAAATGATGATATCCCCGTACGAAGGATCTAAAGTGTTGATTAGAAACAAGGATTCGTCCGCAATGGGCTCCTTCGCCACAGTTTCCGTGTCAACACGCGGGAAGTCACACATTAATTCCGCAAAAACTAAAGATTTCTTCGACCTAGATTTTTCAAATTCCAAGTCAAACTCCTGCAAGATGACAATCCATTTGGAGTACTTGCCCCCCAGCACTTGCTTGGTCAGAATATAGATCATAGGGTTTCAATCGGAAATAATTGTAGTTTTGCGTAGTAAAATGTAATGACGAAATCGTTGGACAGCTTGAACGGCTACCAATGCCAATTTCTCCACATGTGAGTATTTTAGCTCAGTTGGATTTAACGTGTGAGTAAGGTAATATATCACATGTTCAATACCGAATTCATCTTCCTGAACTAACACCATTCTAATGGTGGAATAGGAAGCGGCGAGATACAAGAAGTAGTCCTGGTTGTAGTTGGGAGGATGCAACAGCGGTGCATGGGTCAATGCGTGTTTTAGCGCATCAAAAGATTTCTCAGCTATCTCATCCCAAAAGAATGAAGTATTCTGTTTCAACAACCGGGTAAAACCCTTTGTGATCTCGGTGTAGTTAGGGATGAATCGACGTAAAAAGTTTGATTTCCCTTACAAACTTTGGAGTTGGCGAAGACGCGAAGGAGGAGGCAATTTGATGATAGCTTCGACCTTCGAAGGATCAATGCAAATGCCGGCTTTCAAAAATACAAATCCCAGCAATCGACCCGTTTCAATACAGAACACACACTTGTGGGGATTCAACCGAATTTGATAATGCCTACACCTCATAAAGATTGCTCGTAAATGGATGAGATGATCAGCTCGATGTAATGAATGAGCAGGAAAGTCATCGAGATAGGGTTGCACAATGTGCTTTATATCATGAAAAGCGTAAGACATGGACCGTTGAAAAGTTGCGTTGGCATTCTTAAGCCCAAAAGGTAATTTTCAATAAGCAAATGTCCCCCACGGACAAATGAATGTCATTTTTGGTTCATCAGCAGGCATAATATTGATTTGACTGTATCCGGAAAAGCCATCCATAAAGGAGAAAATTTCACTGCCGGCACAATCATCAATAATTTGATCAATATAGGGAGTAGGGTAATTGTCCTTTGGACATGCTCGATTAATGTCCCTATAGTCGCTACATATTCTTATTGTTCCTTGCTTTTTGTTCACGGGAACAATATTCGATACCCAATCCATTAATGGGATCGGATAAATGAAACCTGCTTTCAATAATTTTTCAACTTCTTCTTTAATTGCAACAGCTTTTCTTGGGTGAATCTGACACAAACGTTGTCGAACGAGTTTAGCGTCCAGGTAAGTCTTGATTTCATGAACTACAATTGCTGGGTCAATTCCTGGAATCTCCTCATATGACCAGGAAAACGCATCGTGGAATTCTTGAAATAGGGCCTTATATGTTTGAATTTTATCTTCCATATAAGAGGCACCTATATGAACGTTTTCAACAATTCCGGGCTTAACTGAAATGTCAAGGGGAATAGTTCGAGAAATATTTCCCAAGTTTAACTCGGAATCAGGATGTTTCATTGGATTCTGAGCATCCTTAACATATTCAGTTGTAAATATTGATGAAAAATCATCTTCGAAATGATCGCTATCGGGTAAAAACGAAGAACTATGATGAAGATCTTCCCATGGTAACTCATCGACGAATAGGATTTCACGAATTTGCTCATCTGATTGAACAAGTTTGGAAAGCGTTAGTAAATCCGAGTTTGATGTCGAAAGTGACTCCTCATGGACCTTGTTCATTAAATCGATTTGGGTTGATGTTGGGTTGGAAAACGACTGCACGGTCTGATATGCAAGTTCATACGGACTCAAAGGCATAAGAGTACCAAATGAGTCTATCTCAGATTCAGAAGGTATGATCCAAGGATCATCATTAACAACGGGTCCTGATGAAATCATATGAATGGTTGCAGTAGAAGACGATGCATTGATAGGAAGGAAAGGAAAAGTGCCCAGTAAATCGGAATCTTTAACTAACCCTACACCAACATCCTTATAAGGGATCGTCGCTTTACCAACATGATGAATGCTCTCAGTTGAGGCTGGGTCAGATGAAAAGTATGACAACTGGTCTATAGTTACAATCTTTCCATTATGAGGGAACTTTATAAGCCGAAAGACCGATGAGACAACAGCTGTCATAGAGTAAGACCAACTACGACCCAAGAGAAGGTTGTAATCTAGAGGGGCATCAACCACCTCCACATCTATATTAACGGTTTTGCCTTCAACCCCTATAGGTAGATCTTGTAAAATGCCGAAAGAATGAAACACATAGCCATAAAAGGCCTTAAGAATCGTTGGGGATTGATTTACTGAAGGAGAACCAAGCGATCTCCAACACTGTATCGATATAATGCACGTGGAAGCTCCCTCGTCAATCACAATCCTATGAACAGGTCTGTTTTTTACTATCACTGGAATCTGGACTGCCATTTGATGAGGTAAACGCGGTGCACTATTTTCTAGATCGAAGATTATAAGGTTCGGGCCCTGAACGTCAACAGCTCCGATAGCCGACAAAAGTAATTTGCGTTGTGTTGGACATGATTGCAGCACTTCCAAAGCCGACATTGCTGAGGGTGAAACAGCTAAATCCTCAACAATGTTATAGTTCTGAGCTGCTCTCGCATGTGGATTGAAAGCAGACTTTCGAAGTATACCCTTGGCGGGCGGTCTGATTTCTAAGTTTGGATTAAGCTTCTCGATCTTTAGTGGATCGGAACTGGGAGCTGAGGTTGATGGATTTAATGAGAAGATTCTGCTTCTTTACCATCAACAGGAATTTTACTGCCATAATCTTGCGATCAAGTCACAATCCTAACATGGGACATCATCAATATGGGTTCTTCATTGGCACTGGAGGATGAACCCATCATCTTAATGTCTTGAGCTGGAAAAGGATCCTTCAAGATAGCAGGAGTTTGGGAACCTTTGACAATTTTTGCAACCTCTACATGATGAGGCCAGTCTCTCGTATAATGGTCTTCATCGCAGATGAGACATGGATAACGAGGTTTGCATTTTTCATCAGTGGGTTCCGCTTTTTCGGGTTTCTCTTTTGAATTTTTATCTGTTTTATTCTTCTTCTTCCCTTTCTTCTTACCACCGGTTTTTGATTTAGCTGTAGATGACTCTACAATGTGAATATCGGCGGAAAGTTCCGCGGAAGACTCTCCTGTCAGGGAATCTGGCAAGGTTATGATAGGAGAAGAATTCTTGGAAGACTTCTTCTTACTTTTGGTATTTACCGTGCCAATCATACCATCAGCTGCATGAGACCCTGAAGGAGTAACATCGATTTTATTTTGTTTGGGTAGGTCAGGGATCTTCTCGTGTAACGTACCTGACTGAGTATAAACTAAGTCAAGGTACTGTGCTTGAGCAATGACTTGCTCTTCAGTAACTACTCCGGATTTAGCTACATCCTCAGTGATCTTGGGCAGTAAAGATTTTACAAACCATTCAGCGAAGATCTGATCCAGGTGATCCGGGATATAAACTTTCACTAAACACGTTGACGTCTCCATTCATGGATATGATCTGAAATGTAAGTGGATGTTGACTGCTTTAATGAAGTTAATAGTTCCGTGCCATTGTCATATCTGACTGGCAACTGAAAATGAGTTAAAAATGAGGTAGCTGACTGACTAAAATTATAAAAAGTGGCTCGCGGTAACTCGATGTACCATTTGGCCGCAAGACCAATTAGAGTGCGATGGAAAAGACGTAAACGAATGGAATCATCTGAAATGGAATTAGACGCACACGAGAGGTGATAAGTCATCACATGGTTCGACAGGTCCTCTCCTAGCTTACCTTCAAATTTAGGAATATCACTCGGCAACTTATGTAGCATTGGCAGCCAATACTGAAGATAGTTAATTGGATCGTTCATAAGGTGCGTCAAGTCAGGCAAGTCCAAAGTTGCGATAAATGGTAACTGACGATTAGGGTTCCTAAAACTCGAGGTCTGTAGACCAGCCCCAGGAGGAGGATATCTAGGATAGCTAGGAATAGGAATCGCATTTGGGATATTTTGACCTCCTGGAAAACCAAGATTAACCAGACCACACTGGGGTTGCTAAGGTTGTTGATATGTATACCCAGGGTATGGTTGATACTGATAGGTTGGTTGCTGCATAGCAGGACCGTATTGGTACTGTCCTTGGTACGGAGGTTGATTGAATTGAGGTTGAGAAGTGACAACCATACTTTCTACAGGCATCTGAACCAAAGTCTTGACCGTAGGTCCAGACTGAGGTAAAGATGTCTGAGGAGTAGATACAGGGACAGTAGAAACCGGAGCTTCCGATACTCCAGAAGAAGGTGGGGTGGATGGAGTAGATGTTGCAGTAGTTGCAGCAGATGTTTGAGGCGGAGTACGAGGCGTACTAGGCCCATACTGAGAAACTGCAGAAGGTGAAGAAGTTTGAATAGTAGACTGGACATGTTGCTGAGATGGACCAGAAACCAAGGGTTGTCCAAGTTGAGATGACGACTGCACATTCGGTTGCAAGACCTGCTGGGATTGAGATGGATCCCACACTAAATTCGTTTTGGGGTATGGACCCATAACAAGTTGAGGATATTGAGGACCATAACTGGGTTGAGGGTAGGGTTGATAATATGATTGACTAGAAGGTGGTTGGTAACCTTGAGATGGGTACTGACCTTGGGGTTGATAACCCTAAGGCACGTACTGATACTGGGGTTGAACTTGAGGTACATATTGATATTGAGGTTGATTTTGAGGTGCATATTGATACTGAGGTTGACCTTAGGGTACATATTGATACTGAGGTTGACCTTGGGGTACATATTGAGTCTGGGGTTGACCTTGAGGAACGTACTGTCCCGTAGGTATGTACTGTCCTTGAGGTTGTCCCCCAGGCGCAAACTGAGTACCTTGAGGTTGCCCCCCAGGCATATACTGGGTACCCTGAGGTTTCACCCCAGGCACATACTAGGTACCTTGAGGTTGCCCCCCAGGCGGTAACTGGCCACCTTGAGGTTGAGAACCTGACATCATTAGAATATCTTCTACACTCAACGATTTAGTACCACTACTTCCAGTTAACAACTTCTGTTCGATAGGTTGAGGAGATGCTCCCAAAAAAGTACCAGAGATGGACTAATACCCAGCGGGAACAGAAGGACCGCCGTACAAATAGGCTTCCAGAGATTGAGAAAACATGGATGACGGGCTAGACATATTCAAAACAAGATAGTAATCTCTAGGTGCTGGGTGATAAATAATACGAGGTGGTGAAAAACTTAGTCCCGGATTTTCCAAAAGATTAGTCAGTGAATGGTACCAAGCACTGCTCCTAGGTGGACTGTAAAAGATTGATTCACGCTCCCTAAGGTCTAAGATAGGTCGATCTTCTGGAAAAGGAAAGCTTTCTTCGATGTACGAAATAGCAAGCTCTTCAATAGCTATAAGTCCTGAAGGAAGATCTTGGGTAATTACAGTTTCTACCCTAGGCGAACTAGGACCACTAGAGGTTGGAGAAACAAACTCTGATACAGGAGTAGCAACAACTTCAGATTCAGGTTCAGATACTTCAGGTTCGTCACCTATGTCACTAGTAGATGCAATACTACCAGTAACTTCTAAAATTACTAACGGTTAAGAATCAGAATGTATTATCAAAGAAGGTTCTCCTTCTTCAGGTGACCCACTTCTACAGTCACTAGGAGTCACAAGGACTTTCAAGCCTTCAAGATGGCTCGGTACGTCCTCAGGAGGTTGACCCCGAAGTCTACGGGACGTCCTCAGTAACTCAGACACGTTTACAAACTCAGGGGATTGGCCCCGAAGTCTACGGGAATGCCTTGGTAATTCAGCCATAGTTAAAGACTTTTAACTACTTCACACGGAAACAAAGTAAAATCTCAATGAAAACCACCTAAAGCCTCTAAAGAACCAAACAAATTGAATCACGCGCCTAAAGAATCTAGGAGATCAATCACACACAAACAGTAACTTTCTGGACCGAAAACACTAGTTGGTGATGAAATCCAACATTACAGAGTTCGATACAGAAATAGCGGTTGGAACAGTTACCCCGGCAACCTGCTTAATGAATAGACTGGCACAAGTTTCTCCACTTAACCATCTCGAGTGAAGAGAACCCCCCAGAAAATCCAAGTGAGTCTAGCCGACGTCTGCTCCAGGTACAGTGGGATCCTCCCTCCACCGTCACCTTGGGTAGAATCTTAAGATAATGGTCACTAAGGTTACCAACAGCAACAAATACACCTGGGGGAACAGTCTACGCTCCGACAGCACACAAGGGCAGAGTATCAAGCTCAAT
>APFE030733630.1:7574-41840 GCA_000404065.3 Pinus taeda
GGATGGGCCATAGTAATAAATAAGGTGGTTAACCCATATCATGTAAGGGACCACAAGTAGTTAGTAATAATGTAATGGGCCCATGGTATTAGATAGATGGTATTGAAGGAACCATGGTAATGACCCACGGTAATTGTATGTATGAGGCCTATATAGAGGCTAGAGACTCCACATTGAGAGATGTCAAGGAATATTGTATGAACAAGCATATGGCTTATGGAGCGTTCTCTTTCCTTAAGGAGTGAATGTATGGTGTTGCCCTACCTTAAGGGTTTTGATCAATAAAGAAGCATTTCTATTCTATATTTAGATATTGTTATTCTTGGGTTTATTTTCATTGTCTTATATTTTCATATCAATTCTATAACAAGTGGTATCAGAGCACTTTCTTGGGCAAAGCAGAGATTTTTTTTTTTTTTAATTTTTTGCAGGAACTTTCTGGGGCGGCGAGTTTGCAGATCAGATCTGTATGTTTTAGGGAAAAATATGCAAAATCTAATTAAAGATTTGGATTCTTTGTGAAAAGATACCCGATTTCAACAAAAACAATCGGTCATATCGGAGTCTGGATGAAGGAGATATCGTTGATCTAAAAATCAGTGGTGTTGCAGACATTTTTTCGGGGCAGTGAGTTTGTAGCACAAATCTGTGTGTTTGGGGCAAAATATACACAATCTAATTGTAGATCTGGAATCTTTTTGAAAAAATACCCGATTTCAAAAAAAAAAATCAGTCAAATCGGAGTCCAGATGAGGGAGATATCGTTGATTTAAAATCATCTCTTTTTTTAGAATTTTTGTTGATGGCGGGAGATTTGCAACGTAGATCTGAAATTCCAGTGCTTGGATCAGGATTTCTATCACACGAGCAGATGCTGAATGGTTGTTCCATTTCCGAAAATAGGTCATAATAGAGGTTCTGAGCAATATTGACGGAATTGTGGCCATTTCAAATTTTCGCCAAGTAAGCGATTTGTTTTACAAACTCTCTTCATGGCTTATAATAATAAGTTTTTTAAAGGAAAATATGATTGGTCTTCTATTGAAATTTTTATAGTATATCATAAGTTGGACCGTCGAGGGTGTTGGAAGGACAAAATAGGGTCTTACTTGAAAAGTGAGGCCTATACATGGCAGCAATCACTTGACAGTGAGTTTCTGAAGTTATGTAGTGCTGATGAAATAGAGGAACTACTTTTGGATGAATGGTCTCATAATAGAAAGGAGGAAACCACAAAACCTAACAAAGATTTTATTTTGACAGGAAAGAAGGAAAGCAAGAAATCTAAAGGGTTACTTTCTGCTAATATCTCCTTATTACAGGTTCATGGATTGATTCAAAAGGAGAAGATCATTGTGTCTATAAATCCTAGCAGCAAGCATAATTTTATCAATATTAATTTGGCAAAAAAAATTGCAAGTTCCAAAAAAACACACTGAAAACACACAGGTTGATAATGAGGATGTTCAAGTTTATAAATATTTGAAGCTTTCTATGGATAAGTATGTGTTGCATTGTGATTTTTATACTTTAGATATGGATAACATGGATGTTGTTTTGGGATATCCTTGGATGGAATCGGTGGGTACTATCAATATTAATGTGTAGAAGAAATTCCTGAAGCTCTGGTATAAAAAGAAGAAAATTACATTACAGGACATTTCCATCAATAAACAAGTAGAGTCCACGGAGAGTGACACAGAAGATGTTCCAGGGACTGACATATCAGAGGATGAGACTTTGATGATCGACAATCAAACACAAACAGAGGCTGAAGCAGAAAAGGCTATAAGTGCTGATACATCAGATGAGGGCTCAGTGGTTGAAGTAATATTGGAAGATAAGACACCACAGTAGGCACCACAACATGCACCAGATAACAGTCGGGCTCTAGTAAGGGGTGAATTAAAGAAAAAGACACCGTGGGTTAAAACTTCAACATATCATCACCCACATCACCCAACAAGAAAACAACCAACAAGATGGCAATGAATTAGCCACAAGGAAAACAACCCCCAAATGACAGATAGAGAGGAGCGAAGATCCACCTACTACACACCAACACAGAAGAGCTGCCAAGGTCAACTTCCATCTCAAGCGAGCGAGGCACCAGATAGATCGAGGGTTCACCTTTCTCCTGGATGGCTAGATGCACATGCATGGTACCAGTGGACTACTCTTTTGAGTAGATCTTATTATTTGTGTTCTTCCCATGTTTCGGGGACGAAACATGCTAAGGGGGGTGGAATGTTATATACCTAGGGGGTAATATGGGGTACAAAGGAAGGTACCCAAGGTAATAATGTAATAATGGGATGGGCCATAGTAATAAATAAGGTGGTTAAACCATATCATGTAAGGGACCACAAGTAGTTAGTAATAATGTAATGGGCCCATGGTATTAGTGGATGGTATGAGGAAACCATGGTAATGATCCATGGTATTGCATGTATGATGCCTATATAGAGGCTAGAGACTCCACATGAAGGAAGAGTCAATGAATATTGTATGAACAAGCATATGGCTTGTGGAGTGTTCTCCTTTCTTAAGGAGTGAATGTATGGTGTTGCCCTACCTTAAGAGTTTTAATCAATAAAGAAGTATTTCTATCTATTTTGATCTTGTTATTGTTGGGTATATTTGTTATTTCTCATATATTCTGGGTCAGATCTACAATACAACGACCTAGATTAAATCATAATCAAAGGCTCAGATTGTTCTGGTTTTATCTGTGGCTTTTTCTATAAGTTTAACCCATGAGTAGATTAATACCCATTAATATTTAATTTTCCTAAGTTTAGACTTAGGAAACCCATTAAAAATATTAATTATTTTAATAAAATCACTTATGGGTGGAATTTCCCAAAATGCTTTCTTGGTTCTTTGGAATACATGTGTCCAAGCCTTCCTGCAAAATTTGAGGCCTAGAGCAGATCCGATGCTTCTCCAAATCAACACTCTGTCTTAGCGAGGAATGTGCACTAGCAATACACTGCTATTGAATACTGCGCTGATTTTGAACCATCGTCCTCTGCGCTGCTGATGTCTGACGTACTGTCCACCAACGACTACAATGTTGCTGCAACTGTACTGCTGCCTTTGACACTGCCATTGCTAATGCTACATCTGTATTGCAGCTCCCTCTCAAATGTTACATCTGCTACGCTGTTAGCACTGCCACTGCTATCACTGCAACCGTACTGCAACTCAGTTGTTGAGAGAAGCAATTGAAAACACCCAAAATTGGATAAGTATCTAGTGGATACACCTTGGTGCTAAAATCTTGACTGCTGCTAGTCCCACACTGTCTTTTGAAGCCACTTTGCTACTGAAGCTCTACACTGTGCCTCCTTGCACTGTTGCCTCTCTGCTCTGCCCTGCTCACATTTTGACGCTACTAACCAATGCGTCTGTTGAATCAACACTCCATGGCACCAACTGAAAACTCCTCCGTCCCGCTACTACTAATAATGGGCTCTTGTAGCAAGGTGATGATCCAAGAGGTCGTCTCCTCAAGAATCCTGCCCATCTTTAGCTTTATCAAACTACAATTCTATGTCAGTGCATCTCCGTCATGGAGTTATCTTGGCTTTCATTGTGAACTCCTCCTCTTGTTCAATTCTTGCGGTTGCAACCTTAGGATCATGCTTCTCATCCTTGTCCTTTTTCTTCAAAGGACATTGGGATGCATAGTAGCCCATCTTTTACCACATCTGAAGCACTTCACCTTGGAGATGTCCTTCTTTCGTCTTTGTTGTCCCTGCTGTCCCTTCAATTCAAGGGCTATGTTATCCTCCTCCTCCACTTTGGGCTTCAACCCACTGCTGCTGTTGCTCTTGTCAAGTTTGACCTTGAGCTGTTCTCTCCTCAGCTCCTCTTGTTTGAGCGCTACCCACATCTCGTCCCAATTTGGCAATGCTGCTCTGCCCAGGATAGACTGGACAAAGACTTGCCAGTCATCCGAGACAGAATTTAGAGCCTCTCTCACTAACTCCGAATCCTGAGGTGTATGCCCTGCAACCGACAACTCATCACGGGTATCCTTCAGTTTCGTGAGGAATGGATCTACACGTTCTCCATTTTGCATTTGAGCAGATCTCAACTTCTATTCTAAGTACATGTTCTGCTGTTTGGAAGATCCCTGATACAATGTGGCTAGGGCATCCCACATCTCCTTAGCATTCCCTTTGCTAACAAAGTGGCACACCACGTGATCCTTGAATCCATCCAAGATCATCCTCGTGGCCTTTGACATCTCAGCCTTGTACTTATTTAGTGGATTTGCATTCGGAGATTCAACTACCACATTATCAACATACGTCTTGAGGGCATGCTCATCTAGAAGGAAAGACATTTTAGCCTTCTAGATGGCATAGTTGGAAGCCCTGTCCAACATATCCTGATCCCTCAAGCCACTGGTTGCCATATCATTCGAAAAATGTCGAACAACTCCATCTTTCTCCCTACTACATAGCTCCTAGGCTGCTTTACATACTCCCCGATGGAGCTAGTAAGCTGCTGGTCCTCTGCGGCTCAACAAATGAGAAAGACTGATTTCCTTGGCAAGAAATCACTAAGGAAGTATTCCCTCACTATGCGATCTGCTTCTTTCTTCTGACAACTTTTCTGCCCATCACTTAGCTTGCAGAAAACTGCGTCCCTCTAGCTCTGCATAGTTTTCTTTGCCTTGGCAAGTTTTCGATCTGGCAGTCTTACCTCTTTGTCGGCTCACTTAGATAGAGACATCCATGAAAATATAGCCCTCCTGGTTAGAACTGCGCAATCCCTTAGGGGATTGGAACTGCTGCTTGCTGCAACAAATTGGCCCTTCCTTCAGTGCTAGATCTCCTCTTCCCTGTTTCACATCGACACCTCTGATACCATGTGAAAATTCCTAGATCTAACAATCTCAGTAATCCTATTGCAACCCACTGAATCTACTTCACCTAGATTGTAAATTATGTTACAAGCTTATTTTAGATTTCTTGTTGAAACATTGAAGTAAATTACTGAAGTAGCCTACAATTAAATATGATTATGAAACATAGAAACTGAGCAAGGAAAATAGAAACACATAGGACACGTTTATTTTTGAACAAAAGTCCTGGAAAAACCCAATGCGGGAAAACCGGTGCAGCAACTCTGAGAGTTTATTATTATTAAGCAGTAGCAAATTCTGAATACATCACTGAATACCTCAGGGTTTTTGAGTTACAGAGAGAAATATTGGCAGAAGCTTTGTGAGTTTTACCTCACACGATCACTGAGAAAAAGTCTAGACTGTTCCGATTGCTGGATGAGGTGCCCCTGGCAGGCTCTGCGTTATCAATGCGCTGCCTCTACGTTGACCCAATGTCAACCCTCTTAGGCACAACGTCATCCGACTGGGGAATCGATCAGTACCCCAGAGTCACTGCTCTCAGCCTCTTGGTCTTACACCCCGATTTTCGGTCGCTGAAGCTAACCCTTTGCTCTGATTTTCGACTTTCTCTCTCTCCCTCTGCGCTGCTTTTGCGTGGCCCTCTTGGCCCTGCATCAACCTTTGGATCACTCTCTACCTCTCTTTGTTGATGTATCTCCGACTGAGAATCTCTCTCTCCGGAAGCAACTATCTCTGCCCCTCAACTGCAAGAGATCTCTTTAATCGACTTTTCCTCCAGAGAACTTCTCACTTCAGAAAATTGATTTCTTCAAACTCTCTATGTATTTTCCAAATGACCTTCAAGCCCCTTCTTATATCTGCCTGTTGGACAACCAACAGCCAAGATTAAATCATAATCAAAGGCTTAGATCGTTTTGGCTTGATCCATGGCTTTTTCTTGAAGTTTCACCCTAGATTAGATTATTACCCATTAATATTTTAATTTTCCTAAGCTTAGACTTAAGAACCCCATTAAAATATTAATTATTTTAATAAACTCACTTTTGGGTGGAATTTCCAAAATTCTTTCGAGGTTGTTTAGATTCTAGAATACATGTGTCCAAGCTTCCCTCCAAAATTTGAGGCCTAAAGCACATATGATGCTACCCCAAATCAACAAGGACCAGTGGATTCAGTGTTTGCACAACCTCTGGTCAGTGTGGGTATCATGTAAGCTATGATTGTTTGCATGGCTAGTTATCTATCAGGGCCCTCGTTGTAGGGCTTCACTAGCTAAAAGCTGTCTCCCTGATGGTTTCTCTGCTATCTGCAACAGTTGCAAAATGGTGAACATATGTTGTGGTATTGTTAGTTCGCGAGTAACCATTGGGATCGTCTTTAGACAAAACATTCAGATCTTCTTTAGGGTAGAGTCCATTTGCATGTTATTTTGTTTGTTGATTGCAGGTTTTCAGTCTTTAGTTTGTTCTTCTTTCAGTGGCATTTAACACCGTATGAGGATCTTTGCTTTGTTTGTCTCTTGAATTTTTTTTATGTTTCTGAGAACAAGGTAAGCTCTTTGTCAGTTTTTTGTCATATGTGGAGGGATGGGGTTCACATGCAACTATTGGCTAAATGCCTTTTGCTTATCGAAGATGCCAAATTGTTAGCGCATGGTGCAGATTTGGACTTTAATTCAGGTTTAGTAGCGTTGAGGAAGAGGATATAAGTGCCATTGTATATATCTTTCTGCTTTGTTATATCTCTTTTATGATGTAAACATATCTATGTGAATATAAGAAGTATGATTTCATAAAACATAAATCTGATACAGAGTTTGCAAGGCTAAATTCTGTTCATTGCTTCATATGATACATTTTGCTAACTTGACAAGCACACTATAAAGATTTCTTTTATGTAAGTAATATTGCATTTTAGACATAACTGAGGATTTTATGCTGGAAGCTATATTATCCTTATACTGTGTTGATATTGGCAGTTGATTTCGAATTACAGGAATTTCCTTCCCGATATCTTGAAAGAGAATGTTTCAATTGCAGAGAGATATTGTCTCTTTCTTACGTTATTTATTTGTGAACACTGATATGGTTTTAAATATATTCCAGTGTGCTTCCAATGCTTGGGAACTGCTCAACTATAACAAAACAGCTGGGCATGGATCTGGAGCGTGATGAAATCAACAATTATCGGCAACAAGTTGGCTTCTCGCCAATTAATTCACCTTCAGGTTTTATACTTTGTGATTCTCATGTTTCCCAGAGAGAATTTATGTGAATGTATGTTTTTCATTGTAAAAAATAATCCAGCAGCTGAAATGTTATGACTATTTTTTTACAAATATTTTATTCGAATATTCTTTGCAATGCTGTATATTCATATTCTTCTATAATTGCAGTCATTTGAGCCAGTTGGTATACTGGTTATGACAGCTGTGCATTTGAACATGCAAATAGTAAGGGCATCCTAATTGGATATTGATAATTTCAATTGAAAGGATACTTGTATCATATTTATAACAAAATGCTCTTTATATCTGAACTGTCTCAAAAACATCTACTGTTCAGCAATGATTTGTTTTTATATCAAATGGTCATTAGAATGTTGAAATTTGCCATATATTCATTACACAGTATCTATTGTTCTATGATCACGTGTTTGTGTGGTGTAGAAATTGCTTGGATTGGAATCTTTTATTAATGGTTTCTTAAATGTTGGAATTACTAGTCTACATTGATAACTAATTGATCATATATAAACAGGTCCTTGGGCACATTTTAGCTATCCCAGTGACACTGGTTCTCTCCGAAGTTTGGAGCATTCACCTGGCAGTGGAACTAACAAACCTGTACCGGCATTGGCTAGAAGCATTCCACCTGTGGTATCCGCTTTGTCCAAATTTGGAAGTACTAGCAATGGGATGAGGCAGCCTAGTTACACTGATCCAGTGTCATTCATAAACAGTATGGAAAAGATTGGCCATCTTCACGATTCACATTCTTTACCTGAACAAAATACAAGGATCATGCAGTTAATGCATTATAACAGAGGAACTGTACCAGTACTGAGAAGTTCCACTCCCATTGGACGACATGAAGGTAAAAACATGTCAGAGCTATACTGCAGTGGCTCTTTTATTTGTGGTGATTTAAATTAGGCATGCCTGAATGCTCGTTTTACATGTTGGATAAGTCAAAATGTTTTATTGTTCGATAATTAGAGAGAGCAAGGCATTTGTGCTAGAATTTTACATCATTTTTAAGAAAGGAAACACAACACTGAACAATAGAAACTGTAGTAGAAAGAAGCCTTTTCTTTGAGCTGGGTAAAATAGAAATACATTTTTGCCGGTATCTAATTTTGATAGTATGTTATGCTAAATAGAATCTTATGATTGTCATTGATTATTGAGGATTGTGTTTAGCATGGCATCTAATAAAATTAATTTGATTCTTAACAGAAATGGATATTTCCAGCAATTCAGCATATGATCAGGCAAATAAAAGCTCTGGTGGAAGTTGTGATTTGGCAGGTTCTCAGCGTTTGTGGGGCAGTCCAAGTCCTTACACTCATCATATACAGAATCCTGGATGGCGTACACCATGTCTTGGTCATTCATTTGATTTAAGTAGTTACGCTTATCCCCATGGCTATCTGTTTTCTGGAGGACAGGGATCCAATGGAAATTCTGTTCCAGTACCACTTCATAATTATCATGCTGGATCTGCTCCCTCAGGGAATCGGTCTATAGAAGGTCAGCTTGGTTATTTAACAGAGTCACCTACTACATCTTTTGTATATCCTAGAGCATGTGGCACCATGAGCTTAAGTTCTGCAAGTGAAAGCCGTTTGACAAATTCTGGCATGCATGGTGTTCTAAATGGCTGTTCTCCTGTTGCAACACATGTAAGTCTTGAAAGTGGGTCTCGAAGTTTTGGATCCATGTCTTCACAGTCCAGAGTCAACATGTTTGCAGAATGTGGGTTTTTAGGATCGATATCCAGCAATGGAGAAGATTTAAATGAACAAGAAAGAAGTGGGAGTGGCAGCAATTACATGAATCAAGTAGAAAACAAGAAGCAGTTTCAACTTGATTTAGATAAAATTTCCCGGGGTGAAGATACCCGAACAACACTTATGATAAAGAATATTCCAAATAAGTGAGCAGTTCTCAGCCTTACTGTCACAAGTTATGCTTACCTGTTCTGAATCTCTGTGATATCTAAAAATTTGCATTATAACTCTATCATTTCGCTGTGTTATTGTTTTTTCTAGCTTGGTGACAAAAATTGGTCGTCTGTTTACCAGGAAATATATGATCTTCATGTCTTCTTAGCACAAGCTTAGTTTAACTGAACCTTTTAGGAGTCATGAACTCATCTATATGAATTAGAACTTAAATCTAGGAGCAAGAACAATATGAAAGATAAACATGAGAATACATTTTTATTAACAAGAGATATACATTTATAGTACATTATTTGACCGTTGGGTTCCACATCCCAAGGTCTCTTGGACTCCTTTTGTCCATTCGCTTCCACACTAACCCATTGAGGATTAGGTTTCTAACATTCCCCCCTTAATCCGAAGTGTTATGAGTCCATGCAGAGAGCTGAAATACAAAATGTGCAAATATGCATGGCAGCACTAGGCTGAATGTGCTCTATGAAATGTTGGTATAAAGGGCTGTGGTTTAAGGATGACCACCAACACTGGAACGCTTAGTGCAGTTCCCGGAACTCTTCCAAAACTGGCAAGAAGCTGAAGTCTTCTGCTAGAGGAAGTGCTCCTATTGATTTGAAGAGGGAAACCTTCAACCATTAGAGGGAGGTCTCACCCCGCATAAAAGGGAGAACTTCAACCTGAAAAGGGAAGTCTAAACCTGTGATGGTTTAAGGATGACTAACAACTCTGGAATGCTTAATGCAATTCCTGGAACTCTTCCAAAACTAGCAAGAAGCTGGAGTCTTCTGCTAGAGGAAGTGTTCTCAATTTTGTTCTTGGAATTCTTCCGAAACTGGCAAGAAGCTGAAGTCTTCTGCTAGAGGAAGTGTCCCAGATTGCCAACTGAAGGCATGTTCACGGGCATCTTTGTTTCTGGCTACAACTCTGAAACTGGTGTGGCAGGTTGTGGCTCAGGCTCGCTTGATGTGACTTTGAAGCTTGTAGATGGCCATCATTTCCCCCACTGTCAGATACAAGGTGAGATGATGGAGAAAACTCAGCTGCAAGACTTTTCAATACTCTGGAACAAGTTCTGACATGTGTTTGGAATATCTTCTTGGCTGTTGATGCCCATTGCCAAGAAGCGATCCATCCAAGATGAATCTTTGTTCTTGTAGGACGTTTGTTTCTGAAGCATCTGTGTGAAGAATGACTGGTTTTATGACAGTGCTTACATGGATGAAGAGCAAAACAATGATCTTTCAAATGGCCAACTCGGTCACAGTGTGGGCATTTCACAATCTGTTGTTGTTGTTGTGGAAGAAGGATAGAATTTGGAACAATTGGAGGCGAACTGTCATGAATAAATCCAACACTTTGAAACTGAATGGGCTTTGAGTAGTGTGGAATATGAAAGGACAACTCCTTGTCATATCCAAGACCGGTTCTGTGCTTGTTGTGGACAAGCTGTTCCCAAGGTCTGATGATGGGCTTGGCAAGAGCATACTGAGTTTCTGCATCTGCATGCAAATCTGTTGTTGTATTAGGCACTGAATTTGCAACATTAATGTCTTGTTGTTTATGGGAGCCTGTTTCAATTTTTTGAACAGAAATAGGTTCAGAATGATGACTCCACTGCTGTAATTCTTCTTGCTGGAATTGAGATTCAAGCTGTAAAAAATCAATCTTTTCATGTACATCTTGTAAACAACTATGAATATCGGTGAGAAAATCTTTGCTGATTTTGACTGTATTATCTATAGTAGAGAGTATTAGATTGTCCAGTAACTCTAATATTTCATCAATTGGAATCATTTTTCTTTAGCAAACTTTTACTCCCTTTTGCAAAATGACTTTCTTGTCCAAGAAATATCTTTGCCCAAATATGCTCCTTGTAGAGCTTTCAAAACCTTTAAAAGAATTCTATCTCTCCTCTACGAGGATCTCAAAACAATATCAATAAAGACAATAAAGACAATAAAGACTCCAAACAATATCACTATCAATTACTCTTGTTACTCAACCCTCCAATTGTTTGAGATGCATGGAAAGTCGATAAGCATAAAATGATTCGACTAAGGAAATGGTTATTGAAAAGGCAATACCCTTGATTGAGCTCCAAAAGTCGAACTTTGACCAAAAAGAGATGGATTGCTTCCAAATGTTGTGCTGCTCCCAAATGTTGTGCTGCTTCCAAATGTTGTGCTGCTCCCAAATGCTGTCACCTGTGCTGCTTCCAAATGTTGTGCTGCTCCCAAGTGTTGTGCTTTGGGCCATTCTTCCCCTTGAGGAAAGGCGACCCAAGTGCCCAGGGACAGACGGTTTTTTAGGATGACATCGATATCTTGGGGAAAGAATTCTCTGGTTCCCAGATAGGTTCTATATAGAGCCTCTGATTGAGCTACGTCTAGCTTCTGGATTTTTGACACTCGAACGAATGCGCTTGGAGTGCGCATGAACTGGTTGAACCAGTATGGCCGGTGTTCGAAACTTAATATAATTGTATTTTTCGCAGAAAAGCTTTATGCACGGCTTGTTGTCTTTCTCAGTGGCCATATACGCATACTCGGCTCCATTCTCCTTGAACCAACGTTCGAGTCTCAATACTAACTTCAGACCAATTCCCATCCATCTGTGGCTCGGTGATACGCGGAGGCCAAGAATGTAAGCCATCTTGGTGCAAACTGGAACTGCACTGGCAACATTATTGCCCTCCAAAGATTTGTTATTCCCGCATGCAACTGTCTTGATGCAACCTCGGATGAGCCCCACGATTTCTCTTTCAGGTTCGAACTCAGCAACCTGCCACCATTTCCAGTTCAGTAATATGCTGCGCTCTTGGTCTCTCACAGTTGAAGCGGTGTCATATTCTTCTATAGCGTTCATGAGCTGCAACAACAATTCCCGCTGCGTGTCGATGGATGTGAACAGTCATTCATGTGAAAAACGGCAGCATTGATACGCATTGAAAATATCATTTATTTGAAACCATTCTAGTTGATACGCTGAGGTTACACCATTCATTTGAAACCATTCGAATTGATACGAATTGATACCATTACATTCGAGCATCATTTATTTGAAAAACGCATTCATTTGTACAAATACTCAAAGCAGCAAACGTATTTCAGGCAGCATGAAAAGCAGTTATGTCAGACGCAGGTGTCAGCGCATCCAGATGAACAGGCTATCAAAGTTTAGCAGAATGCAGGCTACGGTTTAATGCTAGGCGTGGTACCATGTCAGGTGACGGTTTAATGGAATATGCAGAACAACAAACGTTCATGGACAGATCTTCAGGCAGACAGAGAGCACATGTAAGGAATATGACAGACAGGCTGGGGGCAGTGTAATACCAGATTTCAGTTGTCAAATCTCACGCTGCACAGAAACGCTGGCAGCACTGTAGGAATGCTGGCAATGGAGCGCTCACAGCACTGTAGGGCAAGGTATTCGATGGGAATACCAAGCGTTACTCATTATCATTTCAGAGAGCAGATTATTACGACTCAGAAGATTCAGAATGTGGCAGAGAGAGGCCAAAAATGGCGCTGCAGAAATGACAGGTTAGCTGAGAAAATATTCATGAAATGATCTGCACATACACATAAGGGCCATAAAACAAATGGCTCAAAATAATTATGCAGGGCAGGAATACGCCTGCTCTGGTACCATGTTAAACACACATGGGAGCAAGAACAATATGAAAGATGAACATGAGAATACATTTTTATTAACATGAGATATACATTTAAAGTACATTATGTGACTGTTGGGTTCCACATCCCAAGGTCTCTTGGACTTCTTTTGTCCATTCGGCTTCCACACTAACCCATTGAGGATTAGGTGTCCAACATATTTGATTGTAGGGAAGTAATTTATGATTAGGAAGTTTAACTTGAGGAGTGGCTTTTAGCTTTTACTCTTCTTCATATTACTTCCGTAATACTGAATTGAATATTTTACAACTGTTCTGTAGATTTTAGCATCTGTAGGGATTTTTATAAAATTTACATCTATGTGTCCTAGACTCCTAGTCTCTCATTTTGATTCTAACGTATGCTTTTCATTTCATTATGTCAATATTATACATTTCTGTAAGAGAGAAATAAAGTGAGAGACAATGATAAATATTGCACAGTAAAGTCATAGTGAATATTAATAGGGTCGTAACCAGAAAAGAGGTGTCAAATTGCATTCCACAACTAGTAGTGGAAATACAGAAAGGAGGCAGCAGGGATGCAGCATAAATTTCAGATAGGTACTGGAGTTCGTGACGCAAAAATTGCACTATTTTGGCATTCAAAGCAAATACATTTCAAATCAGTTCCTAAAGGAACTATCTTAGATGAATCTTTAATAAGAATTTAATTATAAGTTCCATTTGCAAAGTTTTTTCCTTTTATTTGGAGGTTGGGGAAATCCCTTTTGTTTGGACAGAATAGAAATCTCCTTTAATTTAATTGTTATGCCATCACTCTGGGGTATCAATACTGTAAAAGTCAACCAGGACCTATGTTGGAGTATTAACACTCCAATACTAGAGTTGTGACATTATGTTTGGTAACCTTAAATAAAGTGTTAGTAGTTAAAAATAGTTATATAAGGTAGGTGTTTTAAACCACCTCTGATTTTGATGATGTTGAGGATAAAATGAAGATAGGAGTAATAGGTAAAAATAACACAGAGATATTGCAATAGCACAATAATATAGTGATACCCACACTCTATTAATGAATGGAATGGTGAAAACACTGCAATGTGTAAAGTGATGCAAGCTAGCTAGAATGGTGGTAACATATCTGAGGAGACGTGTTGGCTATGCTCATCTGTAATCGCCCATCATAGAAAGTTGAAATTGCCTTCTGACATAAGTTCTAAAACCCTAAGAGGCAAAAACACCAGGAGATGGTGTGGCCAAAGAAATGTGGTCTCGAGGTGCCTAGTTAATATGTGTACTTTTTGAGGCAACAAATTTTGCGTACAAACCTTGTTTGAGACATTTCTTGGACTGTTACATGGCATATTCCAAGCTCTATATATTTGGTTGGTTTGTCAATCAAAGATTGCTAGACTGTGTCAATCGCTAAATATGCATGGGAAGTGCCTGGAAATGGATTAGAAGTTTAGGACCTGCAAAGTTGTAAAAGTGGCAAGGTGTAAAATTGTTTGAGTTGGGGGTAGATTTGGGCTTGTTGGAAACATAATCCTTCGTGGTTATGTGAATTTGGCACATTCACTTAAGTGGAAGGCGAAAAGCCTCAAGTGAAGGCCAACACTAACAGTCATAGAACTTCAAGAGACCTCTGGAATATGAAAGCCAAGGGTTAGTAAAATGTATTTATTCGTATATCTTGTGAATAGGAATGCTTCTCACGTTTACCCTAAACCTCTGTTTTCTAATTTTGTGAGTTCCAACAGTGGTATCAGAGCAGTTTATTCCTGCTCAGAAGTGTCTCTGTCTTTTTGAAAACATCAGTTTGGTATCCATTGTTTTTGTACAGAAGCACCTGCTGCTGTTGTGGCCATTACTCTCCCTATTATTCTCTGCTCTGACAATCTTTGTGCCAGTTTTGCATTCATTTGTCTGGTCAGCATGCTCCATAAAACGTAGCTGCACTTGCATTCCATTACTGGCCAACATTGCGTGGTTCTTCTGGTTCTGTTTATTTGTGGATATGTGGCCAAAATTTCAGTGCCTGTTGTTAGTTGGTTATTCTCTTCTTTGTCCTCTAGCCTGGTCTGGTATCTTTGTGTGCCCATCTGTGGCCAACTCTATATGCTCATTCGTAGACTCTTGCCTGTAGCTTTGAAACTGTTGGCTCTTACTTCTCACTTCTTAACACTATCTGTTTGTGCTTCTTAACATTTATTGCTATAAGTTTTTGTTGGACTCTGTGTGCGTCCCAGGGATCCCACTTCATTCGACGGAACTACTGGAAAATGCAGGAACTCTCACAAGGATCAAATTATCAATAGTTCATGTATCATCCCATCTACTTTGAAGGCCTGAACGTTTTTCAAATCTAAGATGTGGATACATCAACCACTAGATGGAGCTTTGAATGCCTAAGGGTTTTCAGTTTTCAACTAGATCTCACCCCTTGAGTGATGCTTGCAAGGGATGCAGAGATCTGTGTGATTCAATCTGAAGTCAACGTGCAGATGATGGTTCTTGTTTCTATTTTTTTATTATTATTGTCATTGTTGTTTATCAGTTGGGAGCTGGGAGGATCTGTGGAGATTTGATGTTGTGTGAGGAAATAGAATGTGTGCGCAAGCTATCCCATACAACCGTCTGTGAATCAGTGTTTTGAATGCTAATTCATGGGAGGCTGCCATTGTGTGCGCTCATTTGGATTATGGTCTATATTATGTTTTGGCATGTTGGTTGGTGTCGGACAGAAAAAAGTATTTAGAGATGCAAGGGACCTAACTGTGCCTTTGTTGCAGCCATTATTAAAAGCAGATTCTTTGGCATCTGTCCAGCTCTATAACCTGTTCAGAAAGATGAATGGTTACATTTCTGGCATTCTTGTGCCTGTGCTGCTGTCATTGGGAGTGCTGGGTTTTGTCGATTTTGTTGGAAAATGCAAAGTGGTAGCTAGTAATTCCAATTTTTCTTAACCTTAATGCTTGCTTGTAAACTTTATTATTCTTTTTGTGTTTATTTATTTGATCTCCTTCATCAAACATATATCAAAAGCAACAATAATAAAGACATTGGACACATAAGTTAGGCTCCAAGCCAGGGAAAAACCTCTCCAAGGGGAAAAGTTGAAAACCCAAAAACTCTTCTCTTCTTATAGAATCTGCTTCAAGTGAGACCACAAAGACCCAAACCCTAGACCAAGTCCTCCAAGTACCAAGTCAACCCTTGCAAGATCACATTTCAATCCTGCATTAACTTGCTTTTAGTTGCAACTTTGACCACAACTTTGACCCTGCAACTTTGTTTTGCAACTTCATCCTACAACTTTGTTTTGCAGCTTTGGCCCTGTAGCTGTTGCAAAAACCCTAATTCCGCTTCTTCATGAGATCCTTCTTAAAGCAAGACAATTCCTCCTAAGGTCAATGAAGTGAAGAGTCAAGACAAAATATTTCTTCTTTCAACAACTTAATACTACATCCTCTTGCAACTCGGACCTGCAGTTTTGACCTCCTTTGTAGGTGCAGTAACCCTAGAACTTCGCATGTGTGAGAGAGATATAGCCCAAAACAAGATTTCTTTGCCTCTTTTTGCCTTCTAGACCTTTTCTCCACCTTCCTTGCCTCTTCTAGCTGCAGTTTGTTGCACTCAAATTGTCAAAGTTCCGGGGATGCGAAAGTCCCAACCTTTTTCAATAGGGATCAGATCACATATCAACAGTCCATGTGTGATGGTCATCCCATTCTGCAAGTTATATATTATAAATGATCTTAGTACAACCTTGAGTCTATGTAACAACCTAGGTAAGCCTATAATTTGATGACAGATTCCATTCTAGGAGCTTTTTTAACCTCGCTGATTACCTGTGTTTCTAGACATGACTAATTAGAAGGTTTTTTTCCCTCCAGCTTAAACCCCAAAGCTAGGGTGAAATTTATTGTTGAATTATTAGGTGAGTCCTAGTGTTTTTAGTCGAGTCTGACGTAAAGGTGGTTTGGGAATAATTTAAGCTAGCTGGCTTAATTATTTTATTACAAATCACTTGGCTTATTAGATCATATTGTGTTGCAGATGGGTTATATGTCTTGAGGGTCTAAGCCAAATGTGTATTCTCTCTTTGAGTCTTGTAAATGAAAAAGCTTATGTAATAGAGGGTTGGAAAATTAATTAAATCCCCTCATGTGTAAATTAATTAATTTATTTGGCAAAATAAAATTAAATCCTAAGCCAAAATATTAATTTATTAGAATCATTTAAATTGTTTTAGAAAAATAAATTCTCCAAATGGAAAAAGATGTGGGTCGTAAAGGAGTCAAATTTAAAGGTCCTCCACCAAGAGAATATTGTATATTTCAAAAAAATTTGGACCTTTAGACTTTGGTGATTAAGTCAAAGTCAAATTTTTGAGGAAATTAGCTCAAAATAATTAATTTTGAGCTAATTAAGATGGAATTAAATAATAAATTCGAAAATTCCTCAAAAATAAAAAATCAAGGGACAAGATTAAAAAATCTTGAAGTGTTTATCAATGGCCAAGATTATTTTGACAAGGATCAAATAAACTAGCTGTTATTTTTCCATTAGGAGGATTTATATATAAACTAGAGAGTCAGTTGAGTCTCTAGTCATCTTGATCTCGATAGAATTGATGCTGAAGCATTTTATAGACCATTTTCTCGCTGGGAATTGTTTTTTCTACTATAATAAAAGACTTTGGGGTGAAACTCGAGGTGTTTTTGTTTGTTGATTTGTGGTAAGTATTGACTGCAGGCTTTCTATGGTACACTTTAAATTATTATTTTGAGATAATACATAATGTTTGTAGGTACTCAATCCTTGGTCTCCAAGTTCACGAACTGTGGGCAGGGGTTACATTACTTGGACCCTTAGTTTTTATATGGTGGTTGGAATCTTCGCTAGGGTATAATGAGCATGATTTTTTCTGAAGCGTTTTAACCATTTTTTCAAGGAAAAAATATCATAAAAAATATTTTCTCAAAATCTATTTTAAAAACCCTTGTATAATTTGTAAATAATTTTGTAATTTTATTTGTAAATTATTTTTCTAACTTGGGTTGGGTTTTAAAATTTATTTTGTATATATTTGGGGTTTGGGTGTTGTAATTTTATTTTTGCTGGTTAAATCAAGGAGTCAAGTGGAAAAAGAGGTAGATGTAGGCCTTGGAGGGTAAGATCTAGTCTCTTGGAAATTTATTGTAGGGTTTCCATAGAAGAATTTTCAGAAAATCAAAGAGCTGATTTTTTTTTTTTTTTTGAGCAAGGGTTTCAAGGTTTTCGTGGTTCATAGCCCTGGTGTTCTCCTCCAAACCCCCAATGCCCCCTCTCTGGCCTGCCGCGACAGCCTTTTCAACCTTATAAAGGCTGGCAATGACCCTTAAGTGTTGTGGCCTCCCTTCCTTACCTTAGCCTCCTCTTCGGCCTTCCTAGGCCTGTCGCAGGCCCTGTGTCCCCTCCTCGGCCTTACCTGTAGCCTTCTCTCCCTCCTTTCTCCCCTCGGCCTCCTCTCCTCTCTTCCCTTGGCCGCAGCCCTCTAAGGGCTTGCAGCTCCCCTTTGTGGCCTTTAGGCCTTAGGCCATAGGCCCTAGGGATTTTCCTTAGGCCTCTAAGGCCTCCCTATCCCTAATGCTAGCCTCATTAGGCATAGCGTTGGCCTTTTGTGGCCATATCCTTCATCCTTGGGCCCCGATCTGTGATCCTAGCCCTTTTGTCCCCGCAAATTTGTCTTCCTTGGCCTTCTTCACCCTTTTCTTGGCCTCTTTTGCCCCAAATTGACTTGACACCCTAATTTGAAGTTTCAAGGCTAAATACTTGGCGGTTTTGCAGGTTTAAGGTCTCAAAATTCATATTTTTTCAAGCTGCAATTTGATCCCAAAGTTTCAACGAATTTCAACCATAGGATCTCCAAGGCCTTGGGTTTAGGGTTTGACCTCTAAACCCTTGTTTTTGCTTCAGTTTTACTACAACAGTCAAATCGATAATTTTTAAGTCCTAAAATCACATTTTAAATGGTCAAAATTACTTAGAATTGTAAAATCTAAAATTTCACAAATTTTGGCCACACGTACATCTTGAATTTGGCCTAGATATAACTTGTTGCCTGCTGGAATTTTCTGTGGAAATTGCTGAATCAAGTTTGCTGAATCAAATACTTAAAAAGGGTTAAGAAATTTGAATTTTCAATTTCTGGGAAAATTTTACTATTTTGGAAATATTAGGGCTTGTCTTAAGCATTGTTGGATTGCTGATCTGTCACTTTTTCACTGCTGTAATAAACATATCTGTTCCGAAATTTCTGAATCACATCCTCTAAATAGCTCAAAAAATTGGCTTTTTCAAGTTTGGCGAATTTTTTCTATTTTTGGACATCTTGGATATTGGCTTGGGCCTCATTAGGTTGCTGATTTGTGATTTAACGATCTGAAAAATTCGTTGAAAACATACCTTAAAGGCCCTAATACATCTGATTTCTTAGTTTAATTGGCAATTGGGCACATTTTGTAGCATTGTAAGTATAGGCATCATTAAAGTAACATTTATTTACTGTTGTATATTCGTCACTTACTTCTCATAAAAAAGAGCATTGGAACATAAAGTGCCAAAGTGTTTTCATATCTTTTTACTTGTTCCTAGCATTTACATGATTAAAGTGATTAACATTGTTGGTTTCTTTAGAATTTAAGTTTTTCATCTCTTTGGCATTATCATGTATGATCTTGTTGAACTGTGATTGACATCTTGATTAATAAGGGGATAAGTTGATTGAGCATCTTGTGGAATATTGTTGAAGTTTTGACTTGTCTCGTTTAAGGATTGTTGTTTTAATATTATTGAGTACTCGTACTACAAGAAGATTCTCACTGAGTACTTAAATAATTCAATGAATCTTAGCTCAAGACAAATCTCACTCATAATCTCTTGCATTAGCATATGAAGTCTAGATTGCACTAATAATTAACCTCCTAGCATAAACTAGGTTGATAGAAACACAGGACAACCCTTCTCACTTGGCTTGAGAAGCCTCGACAACTCTTCGGTGGTTTAGACAGTGACCTTGCAGTCGTTAGAGCCACAACCTCTGCAACGCCGGAGCCATCGGGTGACTGGAGCACAACAAAAGGTATCATTAATCAGGCCCTAGCTTTGCTTCTTGTTTGCCTCCTTCCTACAACCTACCTTGGAGCCCAACTTCAAAATAGTTAAGGGAATGTTACATCTAAATTAAGAATTTAACTAAAATAACAAAGATCTCTACATCACACATAGCTCATAGGTTTACATATCATTCAGGTTAGTCAATCATCTTAAGCAACAAGTGTCCATTTGGTCATTTGGTTCCAATTTATTATAAGCAAGGATTTGTGACTCCATTAAGGCACCGATCTCATACTTTTAAAATCTAATCTAATCAATAATCTTGCTCGAATGTAACCAAATGGCTAGGCCACTCATTCGCGTCTCCCAAACAAGGTGGTTTCCAACTTGTTTTCCTTCATCTCATTCCATAGGGACTACCCCCCATAGCTTTCTTTTGAGAGACAACTATAACGGAGTGGGCGGGGATCAGAGGGACAACCCCGATCTTGAGCATTGTCGTGGTGCCTCTACAATCCCGACAACAACATAGTTCAAACCTTTTCAAGAGAGATCAAACTTATTGATGTGTGAGTCTCAAATGAAGTCAAATTTCTCTTTTATATAGCCTTTCCAAGGTGTCGAATTCCCTCCTTTAGGCCGACTTGGAGCTTCCAGGGCCGATTTTCACTTTAAAGGTTTCCAGGACTTTCTAGATCAAGAAAAATTATTTTGCAAGATATATTTTGCCCGGAAGGGTGTTATAAACATGATGTTGACTCTCTTGATTCAAGACAATAAATCCTATGACTTAACAAACCCTAGAAGCACGAAGAACATGCTTTTACCTAGAAGACCATCAATAAGGAGCATGAAACCCATGCTTTATAATAATAATTTTTTTTTTTTTTTTTTTTTTTTTTGTTACATAATATACATATTCAAATGAATACAACAACAATTATGAAGACCGAAACTAGTTACATTTCCAAAACTCCCTCCTAATTAGGGAGGTATTCATAATTGTACAATCAATTCAACATCATCTCCAAACTGAAGAGTTTTCATAAGAAGAGTCAGATTGATAAGCGAACTGTAAGCATCAACAATATAACTAGCACTATCACGGAGGCCTAACTTGACAAGCTCAATTAATTCGAGAGCATTATGCTAGGAGGCTTTATGTGTGATATCGCACTACCTTGCACATACCCCATTCGAATATTCACAAGGTATGTCATTTTAGTGTTGATTTCTAGCAACCTCAGATGTGCTCTAAGTCTCAAACTTTGGAGGGAGGCTTAGACACATGTATTCTCCAATACCTAGAAATCGTTTTGGGAAATTCCACCCGTAGATAGTTTTATTAAAATAATTAATTATTTTTAATGGGATCCTAAGTCTAAACTTAGGAAATTAAAATAATTAAAGGGTATTAATATAAATTGTGGGTGAAATTTCTAGAAGAAGGCAGAGATCAAGTCAGCATGATCCTACCCATTGATTATAATCTAATCTGGGTCGTTGATTGATCAACGAGAGGATTATAAGAAGGCTTGATGGGCACTTGGAGTAGACACATAGAGAGAGATCAAAAGTTCGATTTTCTGAAGCAGAGCAGTTGCCAGAGAGATTTTCGATAGTGATCTTTTGCAGTGAGTGGAAAAGATAGTATCTAGAAGAGGGAAGCTTTCCTGGGCTGGAGAGTACAAGGCAGAGAGGGCAGAACTACGTCCAGAGAGAGGCTGACGTTGGCACACGCAGGGCTGACACTGTGGCAGCGCAAAGCTTATAAGAAGATCGAATTCCTATTGAGGAATCGAGTTTCAAAAGTCGGGCGCTGGGATGTGAGATTGGGAGGCTGGAAATTGAAGTTTTTGGCAGCAGAGGGTTTAGAGGAAGAGCAATGCAATCCCCAGCTGAGGTGATGTAGAGACTGCGTAGGGTTGACGCAGAGCTATGTAGAGGCTGACACAAAAGGGATGCAGAGCCTCCTTCCAGCGAGAACATGGTCAACTTCTTCTAGTGAGAGTGTGAGATCATCTCACTATTTGTTTTGCTCAGTTTCTCCCTGTATCGAATAACTATTTGGGCCTCCAATGAATTGTACTCAGATTTACTAATGCATAATAATAAAAACCTCAGAGCTGCTACACCAGTGTTCTTGCATTGGGTTTTTCCGGGGACATTTGTCAAAAAATAATTGTCATTGTGTTGTATTTTTTTCCTGTTCAGTTTCTTGTTTCGGCATATTATTTTAAATAGTGAAAGCTGCAGTTGTATTTACTTCGATATTTACCGTAGAACACAATAAATAACTTGTATGGATTAACAAGTAGGAGAAGTAATTTTAGTTTGCTGAATTTTCACCTTTATGACTATTCTTATCTTGGATTTCCAAACCTGAATCCTTAAAGAATATCAATACTTTTCAACTACTCTTATCTTGGACACCTATCTTATCCTCAAAGAGTGTTGGTCCCCTTTCTTACTTGGATGCTTTATTCTCAAGGAAACCACAGATGCATATCTAATCCTCCACCGTTCTCTCTCCAAGGCCTTCACTTAGACGTATGGCTGTTAGTGTTGGTGAAATGCTTGACACATGAAACGAGAATGCATATGTGATGTCTAACATCAATCCCTGTTAATCAGAGAGGATATCCCTATTCCCCCTTTCCCAGGGAATAGATCCTTGCTCCTTTTCAAGGAGACTCCTTAGCTCCCTCTCAAAACTAGAGGAGATTTCAAACTTCCTTTCTATTTGAGAAGTCAAGACCACAAGCCTTATAGCTTGTCTTTGTAAGAGTATCGACTACTTGTTCTTTTTAGCTACATGGATCCCTCTTTCTTCGCATCTCGTGAATTGAGCTTCCTTCCTTCCAAGATATCATGGAGGCACCCTCACTCTCCAATCTTGTGACAGGATCCATGTCATCTCTTTTGGTCATCACTTTCATCTATGACATCATAGATGAAGGCATTATATTGAGCCTTCCCTAACTTCAAGCTGATCATAGCTTCTTCATGAAATTGATCTTCCCTTGATGACCTTTAGGTTATCTTCTTGCACTGCTATGTTACAATCCCAAGATGAAAATATCTTGACTTCATAATTGCCAAATATCCTATATTGAGCTTGCCTCAACATTCTTCACATATTCTCGCAATATCCTTCCAGGTAGCAAAATAATATGTTAAACAGATAACCAACAATAATTAAGACTTACCTTACCATGATGACTTTCCTATCTAAACATCAACATCCTTATCATCCATCTCCACTCTTATCTTCCTCCATGCATCAGAGTGCCTAAGGTTCGAACTTGATCACCAAGTTAGAGCTTTTCTTCAGGAGATTACACTTGGATGTTAATCATTATTCTACATAATCTAGAGAATTTCTTAATTCATTATTCATCCTTGAGTAAGTTAAAATCTTCCCTTTAGGCATCACATAACTACATAAAGCATGTTACAAGATTCTGCACATATGAATATTTTCTAAGTGTTACCTATGCTTCTTATTCCATCATCTAGCTATATATCTCACAATGAGCCTGCAACCTGAACCATTGCATTCGTTCATCCATTCAAAAGTATTGTTTCCAACTTTACAAAGAACCTAACAAACAAGAGGCCTTCTTCAATAGTAAAGTTCTTTCACATCTTCTTTCTTCAGCTTCTTCTCAGGTTCTCCCATTTCCTCAGCCATGTGAGCCTTGCTTCTTTCCTTTCTTTTGTTTTTCTGTTGGTTTGGACAATCCCTCTTAAAGTGTCCATACTCATTGCACTTAAAGCATTGAACCTTGGACATATCTTTCTTCTTGGATTTTCCAAATGTTCCCTTCTTTAACTTCTTGACTCTAGCTATAAAGGCTTGAGATTGTTCATCTGATCCAATGTCATCTTTTCCCTTGATCTTAATTTCTCCCAAAATGCATTGAGCCCACAACCCATCAAAAGGAGTCGAGTTTTTCTTAGAGTAGGTGCTTGTTTCAAACAGTGTTCCATGGGGATGTGTCCCCTAAGGTTGGGTGCACGCACCCCTCGCATCCCATGCACCCGGGAAGGGGCGACTTTTGGGGGTGCTTTTCCCGAGTGTGGGGGACGCGACTCCCCAAAAGGGATGCTTCTGGGCATCCCCCTCAAAAGGGGGTGCTTTTGGGTGTCTCCTTTTGAGGAGAGACGTGTCCCTCCTCGAATTTGTCTAATAAAATTTAATATATATTTTTTTTGAAAATTCACGTATTAATTTGAAAATTCGAGTATTAATTTGAAAATAACTCAATGTCCATTTTTACTTTTCAAGTTTAACTTTTGAGTCGTGACACTAGATATTGATGACCTCAGACTGATTATTGACTCACCACTCTTAACTATTTTTGAGTTTGATACTTTTGAGTTATACGAATTTTGAATTTAGTAATTTACTATTTTAGTGTTCAAACTTCAATATCTAGTATATAGAATATAATAATATACTAGTTTGTTTTGCTTTTAATTTAGATTCTAGAATGGTGAATGATGAATTTAATTTTTAATGTAGATTATAGAATGATGAATGATATGGATCAATGTATTTACTATTACTATTAGTCTATTTATGTTTTCATTATTGAATATGAACTTGAATTTTATATATATATATATATATATATATATATATATAATATATATAGAATTAAAAATTATATACCTCAACTTCCCCCCAACACCCTTGAAAATTCCCTAAAATTTGAGGGTACTCCCCCATGTACCCCCTGTGCGTGTCCCTGCATCCGCATCTTCGCTCACTGGAGTCTTGGTCGAACATTGGTTTCAAAGTTGCTCCATTTTGATGGTAATGCATTTAGTACATAGATGATCATTTCGAATAAAAAATTGTCTCTCCAAGCCCTTGCAAGTGATCTCTTAATTGAGAGATATTCATAAGAAAGGATGCCATATCCTCATCCTTTGATTTCTTCATTGCATATAGCTTGTTCCTTAAAGACATCCTCTGTCTTGATGTACTTAAAAAAAAGTACAAATTCACTAGTTTATCATATATAGCCTTGGAAGTTTACAAATTTGCAATAAATGGAACAAGAGGATCCTTAATGGATTCAACAATGATCCTTTGTGATCTTACTTCCCCTTTCTTGTACTTCGCTAGCTCTTGAGACTGGTCTTTGGTTAGTTCAGTAATTTAAGCAGTAATGTATTTCATTACTTCATATTCTGTAAGTGCCAGGTCAATCCTTTTCTTCCATGCTAGGAAATTTGACGAGCCAACGAGCTTATTGCTTTCCTTGCATAAAGAATTCATATGACCTTTTGATTCAAACAGAGTAATAATATGATACTTGATGATCAAGAGTCGTCCATTTCTGATGATGTTTACAACTTTCTTGAGGCTTTCGAGATCTTCAAGGAGACTTCAATAATGGTTTCCAAAAGTGATGATACCAAAATTCTTTGATGTTTCCTTCAAGGAGGTCTTCTAATGAGTCTTCAACTAGATATTTTTGTTCAAGAGAGAACAACAATCTTCTTTGTAGTGTTCAAGATTTCTTTTGATCTTCCTTTTCCCCTTAGAAAACCCTCCTTGTGTCTACAGGATGATCCTTTCAGCTGCCTCTTGTTCACCTTAGCTCTGATACCATGTTGGAAAATGCAAAGTGGCAACAAGTAATTCCAATTTTCCTTAACCTGAATACTTGCTTGTGAACTTTATTATTCTTCTTTTGTTTATTTATTAGATCTTCTTCATCAAATAAATATCAAGAGCAACAGTAATAAAGAAAGTGGACATAAAAGTTAGGCTCCAAGCTAGGGCAAAACCCCTCCAAGGGGAAAACCCATAAACTCTCCTCTTCTTATAGAATCTGCTTGAAATGAGCCCACAAAGACCTATACCCTAGACCGAGTCCTCCTCCAAGTACCAAGTCAACCCTTCCAAGATCATAGCTCAATCCTGCATCAATCTGCTTCTAGCTGCAACTTGGACGTTGCAACTTAGTCTGGCAACTTCATCTTGCAACTTCGGCCTTGTAGCCATTGCAAAAACCCTAATTTTGCTTCTTCAAGAGATCCTCTTTAAAGCAAGACAACTTCTCCTAAGGTCAACGAAGTCAAGACAAAATATTTCTTCTTCCAGCAACTTAATATTGCACCTCATCCTCCTGCAACTCATACCTGCAATTTCGACCTTCTTTGTAAGTGAAGTAACCCTAGAACTTCGCACGTGTGAGAGAGATAGAGCACAAAACAAGATTTCTTTGTGTCCTTTTGCCTTCTAGACCTTCCCTTCACCTTCCTTGCCTCTTCTAGCTATAGATTGAACTTTTTCAAGAGAGATTAAACTTGTTGATGAGTGAGTCTCAAATGAGGTTGAATTGCTTCTTTATATAGCCTTTCCAAGGGGTCGAATTCCGTCCTTTAGGCCGCCTTGTACTATGAAGCTTTCCATGACTTTCTAGACTCAAAATAAATTCTTTTACAAGATATATTTTGATGGAAGTGTCTTATAAACATGATGTTGACTCTCTTGATTGAAGACAATAATCCTATGACCCCTAGAAGCATGAAGAACATGCTTTTACCTAGAAGGCCATCAATAAGGAGCATGAAACCCATGCTTTACAATAATAACTTTTTCTTTTCTTGTTTTGTTTGTTACATAAGATACACATTAAAATGAGTACAATAATTGTGAAGACAGAAACTAGTTACATTTCCAACACTCCCTCTTAACTAGGGAGGTATTCATAATTGTACAATTAGTTCAACATCATTCTTTAACTGAAGAGTTCTCATAAGAAGAGTCAGATTGATAAGCCAACTGTAAACATCAATAATATAACCAACACTATCACTGAGGCCTAACTTGACAAGCTCAACTTCATTCGAGAGCATTATGCTGGGAGGCTTTATGTGTGATACTGCACTACCTCTTACAAGAATTGGACATCTCAAAATGGAGTATAACAGATAATGGATTATCTCCTTGGCATCTATGGCTAGTTATTCTTTCTTTGGTTGCATGAAGATAGCTAACAAGCACCTCTCTTTTATAGAGAAGATAAGAGAAACTCTGAACAACTCAGCCCAGAGTTTCCAGTATAGCGATCCTTACCCTACGAGCTACTATAATATATTGTTCTCAACTTGATATCTATAAAGATAGATGGATCATCCCATATCCAATTGGTTGTCCATCTACCATAGTAGACTCACTCATTCATAATATGATGAGGGGGCGCTTTTAACCCGCCTCTTACTCTCGAAAAGAAGGATCTGAAACTACTAGCTTTCAAATTGCAACAGGTGTTGCTTCACTGGCACCATAAAATGGCGCATTCAATGATTCCGGGTAAACAAAGTAAACTAGCTCTACTTACGCTGTCGTGTTCTAACTATTGGTATTGAACTTGATTATTCCTTTCCACTGGCAAATAAAATTAACAAGTATTTGAAGGATCAAAGCAAGTTTGTAGGTCGTTTATGCTATTGAGACCAACTCTTCTGGTTGCTTTACTTGCATTTATTGCATTGGAAGGTTGTTTGAAATTTGTGTGCAAGATTTATTTTGCAAATTGGGCCTTTTAGTGCCTTGTTGAATATCCCTGTCCAGATATTGCATGATTATGCCTCTCTACTTGCTATATCAATTGGCTCATTATAAATCGAGTATCTAGTCATTTTATCAGTTTGAAGAATCACCTCTTAGTGCAATCCATCCATGAAGCATGGGAGGGTCAAATATTGATTTCTGTTCATAAGAAATGCATGTGCATAATTGATTCATACACAATTAATCTTACCACCCTCCATTTTATGAGCTTTAGTTGTTTAAATAATGGTCAGAATTGATGATTTATTAGAGTTATTGAGCACTGTTCCATTTAAAAATTGGTAAAGCCACTCTTGTTGATATAAAAATCTGTTTACAAGCGCCACAAAAGAAAATTGAGTTTGTTCACCTTGAACCTCAATCCATTGTGATGAATTATAACAAAGGGATCAACATTTTGAACTCGTTCTTGTTTAAAACAATTCATTGTTTGAAGTTGATTCCCATTAGAAGTGAACACATGATCATATTAGTGATAGCATCTCAGAAGCACATTCACATGAAGATGTAGAGGTTCAACTTGCACTTTCCAAACTCATCATTAGACCTTGGGAAGAAGTCATGAACAACAAGCATAAAACTGATCTTGGATATGAAAAGGATGTGTCATTTCACATTCCAGACTACTCCAAACCAATCCAGTTTCGGAGTGTTGGGTTTCTTCAAGACAACTCATCTTCACCTACTCCTCTTCCACATCCACATCCACATCCACATCCACATCCACATCCACTTTAGATTCTTAGATGCGAAGATTGTGATCAAGGTTACTACATGAAAAATCAATGTTTTGATCTTTACCCTTGTTAGCATTGTGGAAGACATATTGTTCATACAGGTGTTCCAGACACAAGACTCCTATAAGAGTAAGGATTCACCTTGGATGGATTGCTTCTTGGAAATTGTTGTCAACAACCAAGAAGATATATCGATCATACCTCAAAGTTCATGTTAGTTTTGTAGCATCTGATGTGCTCTAGCCACGAAACTTTGTGGAGAGGCTATAGTGAATGAGCTCTCCAAAACCTAGAAATCGTTTCTGGAAATTCCACCCATAAGTGTCTCAATTAGATTATTAACCAATTTTTTAATTATTTCCCAAGTCTAAACTTAGGGAATATGGTTAATTAATCATATTAATTGAGTGGTGAGAATCATCTAGAAACTCACACAGATCGACACTGAATTAATTTGGGCCATCGATTATGTTTTAATCTTGGTCATTGGTGCTCCAACAAAAGATTATAAGCAGAAGTCGATGGGTAGATGGAAAACAAACCAGGGGCAGATTCTTAGTTGCTCAAGCAGATCGATTTTCTCAATGGCTGAAGTTCAACAAGAGAAAATTGAGTCAGAGAGTGAGTTGCAGGTGGGAGAGAGAAGGCATCAACAATAGTCTGAGAGTGCAGGACAAATCTGGAAGGGGCATCACAAAGGAGGGACGCAATTCATTAGCGCAAAGGAGTGACACATGCACTGTGGAAGGGTTGAGGCAGTGAGGACAACGAAAGGGCAGAAGGTCCTCTTCGGGGTCAGAAAATCGTTGTGGAGTGTGAAAAATTCATCTGTAAATTTCTTTCCCTGATTCTTCCTCTATTTTTGTCATCTGTATCTTGTACAAAAATTATTGCTGAAGATCGATAAAAGAAACCGTCATCTGCTGCACCGATTTTCCCACATTGGATTTTTCGGGGACGATTGTCCAAAAATAATTATCATTGTGGTTATATATCTGGCATTTGCTAGTATTTCTCCTTGCATTTATTTTTTGTAGAATTTTATTTGTGTAGGTTCCATTGTATATGTTTCAATATTTGCCGTAGAAAACTGCAAATAATTTGTTTAATCAATTTAACAAATAGAAGAAATAATATCAGTGGCTGCAGTAAAATTCAAGACAACGAATTTCCACATGGTATCAGAGCACTGGTAAAGCAGGAAGAGCTCAGTTGCAGACAAAAGAAGAATTTCAAAAGCATTACATAGACTGCAGTTCGAAACCCTATAGAGGCTGCACAATCCATTGGCTAGGTGGGCAAATTTTTGTGGAAAATTAATTCTCTGAGTGAGTCGACAGAGAAGGAAATTTTCTGGATTGAGATTTGTCAGAGTAGAGGGAGTAGCGCAATAGTTTCCACGCAGAGCAGGACATGTATTTTGCACCTACGAATTCAGTGTTGGGAAGGAAAAATAACACAAGAAATTATGGATAGTCAAGAAGCCTCAAAATTATCTTCTAGATTGGAAGATGAGTTTGCGTGTCTGTCAGGATCAACATCCGCTGGTGTTTGGTATATTGATAGCAGAGCTCCATCTCACATGACTGGAGTAAGGGAATATTTCTCGAGCTATCAAGAGGTGCAGATGGACTTCCAGATCACTATGGGCAACAGAACTAAGTGTACTCTAGTAGGGAGAGGCACAATAGATTTTCAGACGGAAGCGAGAACCATCGCTAGCGCCATGAATGTACTGCATGTGCCATGATTGGGTATGAACCTAACTTTAGTCTCCCAGTTGTAGGACAAGGGGTACAATGTATACTTTGTGGGAAAGAAAGTATATGTCAAGCATCCCAGCTGGAAAAAGCTGAGACAGATTGGAGCTCAAAGCAACAGGCTATATAGATTGCAGATCGATTCTCCAATGGCACTGATAAGTAGTGATAATAACAATAGGAAGGAGCTGAATGAACTATGTTATTAAAGGGGGATGAGACAGTTGCACCATCGAGCACTTAGGATTCTTAGAGAGACTATAATAGGAGTTCTAGCTCTCAACATTGAGCATGATAATCTATGCCGAGGATGTGTACTTGGGAAGTGCACAAAAGCAACGTTTCTCAAAAGTGACAGTAGAGTCAATTGCATGTTGGGATTGATACACTTAGATATTTGCGGCCCTATGTCCATCAGAGCTCTTAGTGGTGGTGAGTATTTCATCACCTTTAATCACCATTCCAAAAAAACCTGGATCTACTTCTTAAAGATGAAGGATGAGATCTTTGATCGGTTTCGAGAGTTCAAGGCTCTCATAGAAAACATTACATGGAAAAATATCAAGGTACTACGTTCAAATAATGGTGGAGAATACACTGATAAAGACTTCACAAATTTCTGCGCAAAGGAAGGTATCAAAAGAGAGTGGACAACTCCTTACAATCCACAGTAGAATGGAGTAGCGAAACGGAAGAACATAACTATAGTCGGGGCAGCAAAGGGCATGTTGTATGATCAGGATTTGCCTAGATTTATATGGGTAGAAGCATGCAACACAACAGTGTACATTCAAAACATGACACCTCACAGAGCTTTGGGGAAGAAAATGTCAGATGCAGTCTTCACTGGGAAGAAACTTGAGGTAAGTCATTTGAGGATATTCGGGAGTGTGGCCTATTGTCGCATTCTAGATGAGAAGTGCAGTAAGTTGGATTAGACTGCAGAAACAGGGTATCTCATAGGATATAGCAAGACCTCAAAGGCATACAAAATCTACGTTCCTGGCACCAGGAAGATTGTAGTGAGGCGAGATTTAAAGTTCGTGGAAGACAGAGCTTTCAAATGATCTCAAGAGATGCTTGCACGAGATCAGTCATCAGATGTTCCATTAGTTTAGCAGTAGCAGGGACTGCAGGTAGAACAAGCAGGGGGACAATCACAAGATTCGAGTACAGTGACTAGTACCAACATCTCCTCAGTGGTAGGATATCCAAGAAGTTCTCAGTAGACATAGTAGCAGGAATAGGTGGAGGAACAGATTAAACCTCCCACCTAAGTCACCTGACACGGGGATTCGAGACACGTAGGATTCGAGATTCGTGGTGTCGGATTCGGACATGTTGACCCCCCGGAACAGGACACGTTATATATTATTTTATTAAACTATATTATATATATTAAAAATTAGATATTATCATATTTCTTACACAAATTTATAGTAATGATACAAATTTATTTATTTCAAACATAGATCTTCATCTATAACTATTAGCATGCAGAGTACATACAAAATTCAAATAAATGTCAGTGGTACTGGTCACATAAATGATAAATCTATTAAAAATTTAAATCATGATTCATAATTCATAATTGAAAGACAACTTACAACTACAAGATAGTAAGATAAGCACACTGACAATTGTAGTTTTCTCATTAAGTCATCAAATCAAAATTTGTTACATAGGTAGTGTTGGTGCAATGCCAATGGCAAATAGAAATAGAAAATATAAAACAACTACAGGTATACAAGCCTCAAGGCATCAATCAGCATGAGAATCAGCATCACTGTCCCCATCATCATGGTCCCCACTGCTCTCCTCTGCATCCTCCTCCCCTGTATCCATAGTTGCCTCTGCATCTACTGGTATGGAGGTTGACCCCTCTAAGTTATCAAATCTAACAGACTCTAGCACTGGATCATTGACATCCATGTTGGCCAATGCCAACTCAACAGTGGTGTCTAGACCCATATCATCAGGAACAGTGTTACTTGGGAGCGGGAGCGAAAGCGGGGAGCGGGAGCAAAAACGGGAGCGGGAGTGACATATTCAGAAGCTCTTGGTTTGGTGCTCTTGATTAAATACAAGTTCCATACCCAAATACATGACAAAATTCAATGGAAACATTGCAATCCCCCAATCCTAAAATCCTGAAAAATTGATAAGTCTGCTGGATTTTGAATGAAATCTAAAATTCTACTTTCTCCATAAGAAATCCAATGAGGTCGGAACCACTCTCAAACATCCTAAGTCATTTCATGGTAATATTAAAAATTTAAGTAAAAGGATGAAAATGAAGATTAAGGAAAATGTCACTTTTACTTTAAGAATTTAACATTACCATGAAATTTGAATAGCATATCAATATTACGAGAGGGGAATGGACCCCAAATAACACTTAACCAATTTAGAAAACACCTTGGAGTCCCCAACAACCAGCTAAATGTTGAAAAGTTAAAAGAAATTAGAAAAATCGCTGTTTTTTTGGGTGACTGGTCGGATTTAATGACTCGGCCGAGTAGATGTGGAAACGGCCGAGTTGACCGAGTCATCACTGACTCGGCCGAGTCATGCAATTACTCGGCCGAGTCAGTCATGACTCGGCCTCCCGAACTGGTTTTTCTGCCGGGTCATAAAATTTTTCAATGACTCGGATCAACTCGGCCGGTTTGGATTCAATTCGGCCGAATTTTAAAACAGTGATCTAGACCTTAACCCTTGATGACATATGGAGGACTACACTTGATGATGGCACTTGATGAGGTCTTGATAACATGGTTGGAAGACTACATGATGATGTGGAAGATCTCATTTGGTGGTTGGAAGACTACCTTGGAACTTTCCTAATGATGCTGCCTATGACATATCACTACACCATTATATGATGACATGGGATGATACACTCATTGCTGGATACTACCACGATGACATGGATGTCCTACATGATCCTATGATAATGAAGAAGCCAAACAATGGAGAAGCCATTCTGTACCAAACTTTTTATGAATAAAATTTAAGGACATTCACAAAGAAAAATTATTTGTGCCACCTTAGAGGCATATTGTGTCAATGGGACCTAGACCATCTTAAAAAGGATTTTTTCCTCTTTCTAATGAGCCCTTACCCCAAAACTCCTAGTGGTTGCTGAGAAAATGAATTTTTAAGTTGAAAAATATATATTTTATTGCAAGCCGACCTACACTGACTCATGCAAGTCAGCCTCTCAGTCAAGGTACGTGTCCCTTCATTTGGAAGACAAAACAACTATAAATACAAGCCTAGGCTCACTCATTTCATCCAATTTATCAGTGAAGAAATCTCAGAAAAACAGAGGATCCAAATCTGAAGAAGAGAAAATAATTTCGGTGGTGATTTGTGGATAAAATAATTCAGGTGTCTAACCTCTACTATACGAATTCAGTCGTGATATGCTTCTGCAATATAAGTTTTGTATCTGTAATGCGAGTCCTGTGATGGCCCAGTTCTGTGATGCAAGTTTTGTACCTCTGTAATGTGAGTTCTGCAGTGACACACCTTTGTGATGTGATTTCTATGGTGCAAGTTCAGTAACAGTAATACGATAATATATAAATATATATCTGTGGTGATGACAGTATGATGCAAGTTTCAGAAGGCCAGATTTATGACTGATTGAAGGAATCTCTCATGGACTAAATAATGCGTAAGTTTGTTTTGAGAACAAGTTTTGTAGGCACCCTTTTTTTGAGCAGATTTGTGGGACCATTTGTGAGCACCTTGTAGGCTTGTAGCAATAAATTGGGCATAGTTTGGACAAGTTTTTGAGGTAGCCTCTTGAGCATTCTATAAGCATCTTTAGAGCAGTCAAGTGACACCTTTGATAGTAGTCTTCAAGCCAAAGTTTCAGGAGCAGTCTTCAAGCTTTTGTTTGGAGCATCCAGAAGACATTAAAGCAGATTTTGTAACCTCCTTGAAGCTGATTTCTAGGACAGTCATTTTTGAGTGTTCTTAGAGCATACTTCTTGAAAACGTTCCTGTGTATAACTTGGAGTATAATTTAAGCAATCTTTGAAGTATAGTTGGAGTCATTTCATAACCATTGAAGCAGCACTCTTGAAGACATTTGTGAACAGTCTATTAAGGTCCCTAAAGGATATTTTGGAGGGCAGATCTATTAAAGAAGCTTTTGGAGCAGGCTTAGTATAGCCTATTGAAGACATCTTGTTGAGAAGCTTTAGCTGATCTTGGAAACATATTATTGGAGAACATGATGCATTGTTGAAGGTGTCATGAGCCATGTTGCTTGGGAGCGGGAGCGGGAGCGACCATTTTCAGAAGCTCTCGGTTTGGGAGCGAATCCAGGAGCGATTTTTTAAAAATATATATAT
>APFE030733634.1:0-14045 GCA_000404065.3 Pinus taeda
TAAAACAAATTTTATGATGCTTTGACACAACTTGCTTTTTCAATTTTTAAGAGTCAAGAAAAAGCTAAAGATGACTCTGTCGCCTTCGATTTTTAATGAGCCTGAAGTGACAAGTGCTCAGATGGACCTTTTCTTTTAAGGAGTCTGAAAAGGAACGAAATTGACTAATCTGGAAATCTAGACAGAGGGATTACCAAACCAATCGCAAAACTGTAGAATACTTTTTAAGGTATGACAGTCAATCTTCCCGAATGCTGTGTTCAGTGCATTGCAATTGATAGGGCGGCAGACACGGCTTCCTAAGGATAAAGGATATAGCCTATTGTGGTCTCCAAATATATGCTCAATGGTACGTGGGAGCACAAGTCCTTACTAGCACTTGTCATCTCAAAGAGGAGGAATTACCCAACCTATGATGAAAGCGATAGTTACCAGGCTTTACGATGCTGGAATACGTCTCTAGCCTAGACTTCTAAATGTTGTGTGTTAGGTTCCAAAGCGTTTTTAAGTTCATTGAAATTTATTTTACAGTTGATCTAACTTAAGAAGTTTGCCTTTAAGGTTCACTGCATGATGTAGATATACAAATCCTAAATATGCAATCTAAGATGATAAAAAATCATTTATTTCTCTTTTTGCGATGAAAATCCTAGCTACTAAGGAAAGAGAAGTGAAATTCTTTCAACATAGAGCAGAGAGCACACACTAAGATGCACTATCCTAAATCAATCTCCACAAGCAGTCTAAATGCAAATGCACATGCATGTGTTTGTTTTCTGCTTTCTTAATGTGTGAATGACAAAAAGAATGCTAAGTACAAATCTGAACTATCTTTATTTCAAAGCGACAATACTAACAATTTTCTTTTCAAAAGATGAAGGGAAGACAAGGACAACACTTTGCGATTTCGAATTGAAAACTACTTTCGACACATGAAATACTATTCATTCAAATCAAATACAAGAGTAGTAGTGTAATCGACTATCAAAAAGAAGAGGATTCTTTTCTTTGACTGAAAACAACACTTGCGACACTTTCAAATCAAAAGACGAAAGTTCGATTAAGCTACTGTTTGTAAAGGAGAACTGTAAATGGCAAAAAATACATAAAAACATTCACAATTCTTTGTACAATGGAGGCTGAATAATGCAAAGGAAGGGAGTTTCAACAGTGGTATACTCCTGAATAAAGCTGAAGAGAGTGAAGAAAAACCAAAATCTGGAGGCATAAACAATCTTATCTGATCATCGCACTTGTAACATAGGGAAATAGGGATGCATCTCACCTACAACACACGAGAGGTACAATGGATCCAGACTGTCAAAAGGAGATAGTGCGATGGTCTAGAGATGAGACTTTAACTTGGTTTTTGGTCACAGTTTGCAGCTTAGTTTAGGGATTTAAACTGAGCTAATGATAGTCAGTAAATACAAAATATAGGGGCTGATCTAATGAGGTTGCTTGAGCCACCACCAGGGAACTTAGGATGTTTGCAATTTAGATGTTTAATTAATAAACTAACTCGGAGATTGATTGAAGCAATGTTTATCTACTTTGCAGTTGCATAGAAAAAGCAGTTCGAAGGCTAGCTGGCATAATTTCAGGCTCCGTCCGTAGCTTATAAAGTAAACAAACTAGAAACAAGCAAACAAGTTATTCACTCCCTAGCAAAGTCTCCATTTTGTTATCGGGAAAAGTTGTGTCCATTCAGAGCTCCTAGTCCCACTAAGATGGGTAGCTATCTTAGAAACAAACAAACTAAAGTGACTTGCATTTTCCTTTATGAGAAGTAGATGAGAAAGAAGCAGAGAGTACCAACGTCAGTCTTCCACTTGGCTCCTTGCTTGTTTCCTCTCCCCTTTGACAGATCTTTGCTGCTCCTTCCTCACTTGTCCCACTTCAAAGAACACCTGTAGAGTCAAAGCAGCATAATACCAGCAAAGCATAGAGATCTACAATCATAAACAATATAGGATCAGATATATATTGACCATACAAATGCATATATCAATCACACAAGAATATGGAGGAAAATTCAAATAGCTTTATTGATAGAAGTAGTAGAAGAGAGGATTACAATCCATTTATCTGACCCAGCGCCATCCTCCCAGCATGAAAGCCCTTCTTCACCTCATGAAAAGCTATATCACCCAACACTATGATGTTCCATAAAGAAACCAGTAGCACTACCTTACAAGATGAAAAATTCTAGCCTCTAGATCTCTAGGATGAGGGATCCATATATAGATGTTTTCAGGTGGGTAAGTCAGATTCTGGGTTTTTGATTAGTGTCAATTCTTTGATAGTTCTCAATTCCACTTGGATATTTCATGATCTCTTACTCATCCCTGGGCGAATTCAGAGAGGAAAGTGTCACAAGAGAAGTTTCTAGAAGATTCCATGATCATCCACCTTGCAAACTATCTCTACCATTTGTCTACTCTTGCCCATCACACCCCATTGAAGGGATTTTCAGTATGCATTGCACCTCTTGTGTGCATTAGGTGGGATAAATCGCACTTTGACCATGGAGCAGGTGAGATGGTCCAATTTTGACTAGTTCTGAGCAGTTTTTCATGGAGAACTTCTGGGAGATGATGTAATCAGCTGACCTTGTTCCTTTAGGGTATGAAACAAAAATTTTAGGGACTTAGAAGCCCTTGGTTTATGGACATATAAAATTGGGGTTGGAGTGCCCAAATATGTCTATAACACCTCCCCCGTCAAAAGTATCATTATCCTCAAGGCTCAAGGTGTGGAAACTACTGAAGAATGATGGTTGGTTCCTAGTTCGCATCTTCTGGAGAGGTGTCTTGCCACTTTATGGGGATTTGTGCGACCATAGAGAGGTCTTTCACTAGTATTGAGGACCTATTTTGGTTGGAGCCAAAGTGAGCCTTCCTCATCCAATTTAGATAGACTTGTTTGAGCTCTACAATTGTTCCCCACCACTTTCTTGAGGCATGATACATGGAATACCAAATGGATTTTTGAAGTAGATGGCAAGGCTAGTTTGTAGGCGATGACTCCTATGCACTGAAGTATCTGATAAGGGCCATAAAATTTTGGTGCTAGTTTCTAGAAGCCATTTTCTTTGAGAGATGTTTGATTATTTGGTTGGAGTCACAGGAATACCTGGTCCCCTTCTTGAAATGCATGCTTAGAATGATGTTGGTCTGCTTGTTGCTTGATTCGGTTCTACACTTGATGTAGATTATCTTTGAGATGAGATATCATGGTAGCATGGTTCTTTAGGATTTGATCAACTGCCTGTACTTTAGAACATCCACGGATATGAGAAATAGGTGAAGGTGGGAGTTGGCCATACACTGCCTCATATGGAGTGATCTTGCTGGCTTCATGATAGTTAGTATTATACCACCATTCAACTAAAGGTAGCCAGTGTACCCATTGATGCTACTTTTCTGAAGTGAAGCACCTTAGATATGTCTCCAAACATTTGTTGACTACTTCTGTTTGATCGTCAGTTTGGGGATGATAGGCGGTACTTAGTTGGAGTTGTGTGCCTTGCAGCTTGAAAATGTCTTGCCAAAATTTGTTGGTGAAAGTGGGGTCGCAATCATAAACAATGGAAGTCGACATGCCATGCAATTTGAAGATCTGGTCCAAGAAAACTTGAGCCACCAAAGTGGGTGTAAATGGGTGTGGTAGAGCACAAAAATGAGAATATTTAGAAAGTATGTCCACAACCACCATGATGACTGATTTGTTTCTTGACATTGGGAGACTAGTGATGAAATCCATGGAAACATCCATCCAGACAAAGGCAGAGAGTGGCAATGGTTGTAAGGTTCCTGGTAAATTAACTGTCTCCCCTTTGTTATGTTGGCACACATCGCATTCAACTACAAAAGTAAGAATGTTTTTTTTCATGCCAGTCCAAAAGAAAGAACGACACCCGTGAGCATAAGTCTTCTGAAAGCTTGAATGTCCTGCAATTGGAGATGAGTGCAACTTGTACAAGATGTGGTTTTGAGGGTGGATGTTGGTGATAAAACCACTCGATCCTTGTAATGAAGAATCTCATCCTTCCAAGAGTTGCCAGCTAAGGAATTAGGATCTTCTATGAAATTATTGATGAGTTGGGACAGATATGGGTGGGAGAACCATTCCTTGTGGGCCTCTTCAATCCAACCTGGGATGGGTAGAGAGAGTGATAGCAGGGTGCTCTCATCCTCAAATTGGAACGATAAAGCATCAACTACTACATTGTCACACCCTTTCTTGTAAATTATCTCATAATCATATCCCAACATTTGGAAAGCCATTTATTTTGCTTTGGCAATGATAAATGCTACTCCAGAAAATATTTTAGGCTTTGATGGTTCATGCAGATTTGGAAACATTGCCTGAACAAGTATGGCTACCAGATGTCTACAACATGTAAGATGGCCATCATTTCTTTCTCATAGGTAGATTGACCCAGATGTTTACCACTGAGTTGTTGGATGGTGAAAGCCAATGGTCTACCATCCTGCATTAATACAACACTAATACCAGTACCAGAAGCATCACATTCAATCACAAAAGATTTGGTGAATTATGGTAGGGCCAATACGGGAGTGGAGCACATGGCCTATTTTGAGAGCCAAGAAGGTTTGCTGAGCTGCATCAATCTATATAAATTATTTTTTCTTGAGAAGATTAGTGAAGGGTCTAGCAATGAGACCATAATTGCGGAGAAATTTGTGATATTAGCTAGTGAGACCCAAGAATCCCCTGAAACTCTTCAAGGTTTTTGGTTGGGGCTAATCTTGCATTGCATGAATCTTTTTGGGATCAACCTCAAATACTCAAATTATTCCATGCCAAAAGAGCACTTGAATAATTTGACAAATAATTTGTGCTCGTGGAGCAGTTGCAATATCTGGTCTACATGCTGATGATATTTGTCCTAGGTTATGTTGTAGATGAGAATGTCATCAAAGAAGACCAAAATAAATTTCTGGAGATATGGTTTCAGTAGCTAGTTCATGACGCTTTGAAAAGTAGAAGGAGAAATACATAGAAAAATTTCATGACCAGGAATTCATAATGGCCTTCATGAGTTTGGAAGGTAGTATTGGGAATGTCTACTTCCTTCATGCCTATTGTGAAAATTTGGTTGCCCAAATTTCTAGTGCAACAACTAATTATGTTTCTTCTATTTTTTAATTACTGAACAACATTGTTTATTGTTTCCTACAATAAACACCGAAACTAATACACTACAGCCTTCACCATTTAAATAAAATGAAAAAACAAGAATCTGAACAAGAAATAAATACACAACACATCTACAAAGTTATTTTTGGAAAAATGTCCCCAAAAAAACCCAGTGTGGGAAAACCAGTGCCATGACAGAGGGTTTTATTATTATGCAGTAGTAATTCTAAGTACAATTCGTTGGATGTCCAATTGGCTATCCTATACATAGAGAAACTAGACAAAGCAAGTAGTGAGATGCTCTCACCTTGTCACTAGAATAATCTGACTCTGATCTCGCTAGAATAGAGGCTTTATGTCCCTTTTGCATCAACTTCTGCACAAAATTGTGTCAACCCCACATAGTCTTTGTGACACCTCTGCTAGGAACTGCACTAATCCTCCTTCAGACCCTCTCCTAGCTGGCAAATTTGATTTTCTACCTCCCAGTCTCAACCCCAGCTCCCAGCTTCTGAAACTCGATTTCCTTAGTAGGAATTTGATCTCCCTTTAGGCTTTGCACTGCCATTGTGTCAGCTCTATGTGGGCCAGTGTCAACCTCTTTAGATGTCATTCTAGCTTCTCTGTCTTGTACTCTCTGACTAGGAAAATTTCCCTTCGGATACTATCCTTGCCCTTCACTACAAAATATAACTTCGAATTTCTCTTCGAGAGATTCTCTACTTTAGAAATTTGACCTTTTGATCTCTACTCCATGTGTTCTCCAAGTGAACCTCAAGCCTCTTCTTATATCTTTCTGTTGGACAACCAATGGCCTAGATTAACTTCTAATCAATAGCTTATATCATTTTTACTTGATCTCCATCTTCTCCTAGAAGTTTCACCCATAGTTATATTAGTACCCTTTAATTATTTTAATTTCCTAAGTTTAGACTTAGGGTCCCATTAAAAATAATTAATTAATTTAATAAAACTATCTCTGGGTGGAATTTCCCAAAACGATTTCTGGGTATTGGAGAATGTATGTTTTCAAGCCTTCCTGCAAATTTTGAGGCTTAGAACATATCTGATGATACCATAAATCAACACTCTCTCTTAGCGAGGAATATGCTCTTGTAATGCAACATGTTGAAGCATCACTCTGTTCTCTAACATCTCCTTCAGCACTGTTGATGTCTGACATCCTCTCCACCAACTACTGCGCAAATGCTGCATCTGTATTGCTACTGACACTACCACTGTCAACACTGCATTCGTACTGCAACTCCCTCTCAATTCTACATTCACCCTTCTGTTCACCCTGCCACAGCCAACATTGCATCTACACTGCATCCTTCTCCAACTATTGTTGCTACTGCATCAACAATGAAAAATCATCCCAAATTAATGAACAAGTATTTAGTATGATGCATCTCGTTTGCTGGAGTCTGATTGGTTCTAGTCTCTACACCAACCCTCTGAAGCCTCTACGCTGCCATTGACCTCTGCTATGTTCCAACTTCACTACTATCAACTCTGCTCTACGTTGCTCAATCTCTGGAGCTCCTAGCCATTGCAACTGTCACTTTTGCATTCCTTTGCACCAACTGACACTGGTCCATCCTGCTAATTCTGATTTGGGCTCCCATAGGAAGGAATTGATTCGAGACGTAGACTCCTCAAGGATCCTGGGCATCTAGAGTCCTTTCGAACTACAACTCTAAATCAACCCACCTCCCTCCTGGAGGTATCTTGACTGTCATGGAAAAATCATCCTCCTCGATCTTCGTGACTGCAACCTTCAGATCATGCTTCTCATCTTTTTCCTTCTTCCTAAGAGGACATTGTGTTCCATAGTGACCGAATTCACCACACCTAAAGCATTTGATATTTTGATCTTTCTTCTTCTTTTGCTTCTCCTTTTGCCCCTTGGATGCAAGGGTTGGATTCACTTCCTCCTCCTTAGGCTTCGACCTACTTCTGCTTCTTCTGTCAAGTTTACACTTGACCAAGTCTCTCCTCAGCTCCTCTTTCTTAAGAGCTGCACACGTTCCATCCCAGTCTAGAAAAATCACCCTGCCTAGGATGCTTTGAACAAAATTTTTCCACTCCTCAGAAACTGAATTCAGGGCTAGTGCCACCATCTAAGAACCTTGAGGTGTTGACCCCACAGTTGCCATCTCATCTCGGGTCTCCTGAAGCTTAGAAAGGAACGAATCAATGTGTTCCCCCTTTTGCATCTGCATGGATCTCATCTTCTGCTCTAAGTACATCTTCCGCTGCTGGAAAGATCCCTGATATAATATCGACAAGGCATCCCACATCTCCTTGGAATTGTCTCTGCCAACGATGTGATAGACTATATGATCCTTCAATCCGCTGAGGATCATTCTCTTGGCCTTTTCCATTTCCCCCTTATACTTCTTGAGTGGATTTAGATCCGTGGGTACACTCACCACAATGTTGACATAAATCTTGAGAAAATTCTCATCTAGAAGGCATGACATCATTGCCTTCAAGATCACATAGTTGGATGCACCATCCAACTGATCTTGATATCTCAACCCACTGATTGCCATTTTTTCTAGTCAAAAAAGTCGAATGACCTCCTCTCTCCTACAGCTGCTCAAAAAATGAGAATTCAAATTCCCTAGCTAGGAATTATTTGAGGAAGAAATTCCCTCAAGTGTCTCTCTTCTTCCTTTTGACGTCTTTTTTCTCAGAAATTGCCTACAAAAGATTGTGTCCCACCAAAATCCCTCTTTGTTGAAGTTACTACTGTGTTTCTCCCTCTGTCGCTGACAAATATTCGATCCAGAAATTCTACCTCTCTGTTGACTCACTCGGAGAGAGATTTACCATGGAAATCTTTCCCTCCTAGCTTGAACTGCACAATCCTTCTACAGATTCTATTTGGTGCCTCTGTAGGAATTTTGAACTCCCTTCCTCCTTCAATGTTGGGCTCTTCCGACACTGCTCTCTTGTTTCACCTGCAACTCTGATACCATGTGAAAATTTAGCTACCCAAATTTCTACTGTAGCAACTGATTTGTTTCTTCTATTTCTTAGTTACTAAACCACATTATTTACTATTTCCTACAATAAACATGGAAGCTAATACACTGCAACCTTCACCATTCAAATAAAATGCGGAAACAAGAATCTGAATAAGAAAGAAATACATAACACATCTACACAGTGATTTTTGGACAAATGTCCCTAGAAAAACCCAGTGTGGGAAAACTGGTGCTGCAACTGAGAGTTTAATTATTATGCAGTAGTAATTATGAGTACAATTTGTTGGATGCCCAAATGGTTATCATATACAAAGAGAAACACGAAAAAACAAGTAGTGAGATGTTCTCACCCTGTCACTGGAAGAATCTGACTCTAATCTCACTAGAATAGAGGCTCTTCATTCCTTCTACATCAGCTTCTACGTAGAACTACATCAGCCCCATGCAGTCTCTGTGTCACCTCTGTTAGGGACTATGCTACTCCTCCTTCAGATCATTTTCTAGATGGAAACTTCGATTTTCTACCTCCTGGTATCACACCCCGCCTCCCAGCTTCTGAAACTCAATTTCCTTAGCAGAAATTCGATCTCCATCTTAGCTCTACGCTGCCACCACATCAGCTCTACGTGTGCCAATGTCAACCACTTTGGACATCGTTCTACCTTCTCTACCTTGTACTCTCTGACTAGGAAAATTTCCCTTCGAATATTATCCCTGCCCCTCACTGCAAAATATCACTTTGAATTTCTCTCTGACAGTTGTTCTGCTTTAGAAATTCGACCTTTTGATCTCTACTCCATGTGTTCTCCAAGTGCCCATCAAGTCTCTTCTTATATCTTTCTGTTGGACAATTAATGGCCCAAATTAACTTCTAATCAATGGCTTATATCATTTTCACTTGATCTTCATTAAAAATAATTAATTATTTTAATAAAACTGTCTCTGTGTGGAATTTCCCAAAACAATTTCTGGGTATTAGAGAATGCATGTCCGAGCCTTGCTGCAAATTTTGAGGTTTAGAGCACATCTGATGCTACCATAAATCAACACATATTTGGTGATAGCTCAAGCAGAGGTCTAACTTGGTAAAGAATTTACATCATGCAGTTCATCAAGTAGACTATCAACAACCATAATAGGAAATTTGTCCTTGATAGTGAGCTTGTTGAGGGCCCAAAGTTCCGACGCATGTGCCATTCTCCATATTTATTTAGAACCATGACCACTGGAGATGAATAAGGACTGATGTTGGGACGAATAACATTGACTTCGAGGAGTTCCTTAATGGTTTTTTCAATTACATTCTTTTGGGCAAAAGGATATCAATATGGGCGGACATTAGGTGGTTGGGTCCCCCAGATCAAAGGGATGCTATGATCATGTTCACTCATAGAGGGTGGAAGCTCTTTACGTTTTTCAAAGACTCACTGGTGGTGATATAGTACCTGTTGCATCTCAGGCTGAATATGAGGAGTAGTGGATTTAATGGCCTGGATGGCATTAAATTTGGCGACTACTCCATGATGGCCATTTTTTAAAAGTTTCTCCATTGTATGCCAGCTGATGATAGTAGGCGCACCTGCCTGGAGTCCCCTTAATGTATGAATGTGGTCATTCTTCCTAAAGCTCATATGTAACTCCTGGAAATCCATTGTGATAGGGCCCAATGTGCGAAGTCATTCAACACCTAGAACAATGTTGCAACCACCCATTTCAATAGCAAACATGTGGGTCTTTAGGTGGTAGTATCCCATCTAAAGCTTAATATTTTCACAGCGACCTTCACATTTCATGGTCCCCCCATCAACGATAAGGACTTAGAAATTAGATACCACCTGCACAAAGCAATGAACAAATTCTATGACTCTCTTATGGATAAAGTTATGAGTGCTACCAATATCAATCAATACCACTACTAGTTGATGTTAAATAAAGCCCCATATTTTGAGAGTCTGAGGCAAAGAAATGCCAGCCAAGGCATGTAGTGAAATGATCACCTCATTTGGTGTAGCTGTGAGATCATTGTCAGTTTGGGTTTCCCCTGCTTCTTCCTTGGGCACCCTAAGTGATGGAACTTCATCTGTTGAGCTGTTATCAATAACATTAGTTTGAAAGAATTTGGTTCCTTGCATTTATGTCTAGGAGAGTACTTGTCATCATAGTAGTAACACAGTCCTTGTTTTCATCTTTCGTCCATTTCTGTTGTTGACACCTTTTGAACCTTAAGTGTTTGGTTGAGGCTCGGAGCCTGGGGGGGATGCGCCTTGGCGACGAAATTTGGATGATTGGACTAGGCATTTAAGGGATCTCCACATCTAAGGCCTTGCGACATGCGTCCAACCAAGTAACTAGGTGGTGCATCTAGACATGGGCTTGGATAGATTCGTTTAGGACACTGATGAAACATTCCAAGTAGAAGTCATCTCCTAGACCGTTAGTTCTGATGACCAATTGCTCAAAGAATGCAATGTAGTCCTTTACTGTACCCATTTGTTAGAGCTTTGTGAGACAACCAAAAAAATTAGATTCCCATTGAAAGTGATCACATATGGATTTTGTTCCAAGTTGCTCTCCCTAGATAACATTTCTAATGCCACCTCCACCACTTCCATCTCTCTTGGTCAAAGTAAAGGGATCCCACATGTAGTTTAGTTTCATCTTCGTGGATATCATTAAGGGAGAAATTCTGCTCCATTTGTGCTACCCATACTGCGGGGTTAGAGCCATCAAATTTGTACATGTCCAGCTTGGGTGTCCTATGGTTGGAAGAGTGGTGATTTCCATGGAATTGAATGTGATGGATGGATTATCCTTCTATGTGTGCATCAACGCTAGGCTCCTCCATATGAGGCGGTCTTATAAGGGCTATTATATATGAGATCTGTTTGAGAACCTTGGTCTCGAATGCATCAAATATTTCTTCAAGGTTGTTGACCCTCTCGATTGCCTTCTCTGCACCCATAACTTGAGATCTGGTACCCAGCATACACCAATCTTTGACAAATTTTTTGAGCTTACTTAAGAGTAGTTTGCTTGGAAAGAGGGAAATCTCGGGAGTCTAATGACGTGGATCACTTGAGGCCGTATCAGGAAAATTTTTGGGACAACCAAAAAATTTGGGGCTTACAACTGAATGGTACCACTGTGACCAGTTCGTCATCCTCAATCTTATGGGCTAAGTCTCTTGCAAGTTCCCCAGGATGGACGAATTCCTGAAAGCTTGATCCTGCCCAATGTCCTGTGAAAATTTGGCTTGGACTATAGCAACCAAAAACTTCACTGCATAAGAGTCTGATCGGAACTGTGAAAACCCCAACTGTTGAATCTAATTTGTACAGTGACGACAGAACCCCAATTGTTAAATGTGAGTTGCATGACTCCAGTAGAACTCCAACTGCTGGATTTGAACTGGAAGATAAGGTAGAGGGTGATCTTCAGATAGGATATGGAACGATGGTCATAAAGGAGTGTTAGGTGCTACATATCACAATATACACAGGGGTCCAACAATAATACTCAACCCAATCTTTTAGGGTGCTAATTAAGGAGGATCGACTGTACCCTTAGTTGTACTACCCGACTACCCTATCGTATGGGCAAGTAATCTCCCCGAGTGCTGTTCTCAGTGTACTGTAGCAACAAGATGACCGATGACTTATCTAAGTTTAGATTTTAGGTGAGTCCAGGTGGCTTCCGATATACCCAAGGGTATGTGGAAGTGCAATCTATGCATGGTTGTGTCTAATGCACTACTACTTGAAGGGGTACCTACAAGGTTTACAAGGGAGTCCAACAAGTGACCAACTCTTGTAGTTCCTATGTGCATGCCTCCCCAAATACACAGGTTTATGCGCTCAATGACAAATCTCATGGTTTAAAGATGCCAGAACATGTCTCTAGCCTAGAATAAAATCTACGAAAATTAGAGGTACAACTGGCCCTGGAAAGTACTCTGATACTACTTGTTATGCTCTTGATCTGTGAGAAATCCAGAATACCATAAATATGAATAAATATAGCCTAGAACACAGAATTATCACATGAAATGAGAAAAGCTAAAAGAATTTTATTATTCAGAAACAAATTCAATGTTCACTTGCCTCTTCGAGGGGGCAATCTCTAGCAGAGCAGAGCTCAATTAAAATGAGGCTCGATGATCTTTTCCTTACTAACTAAGACTATTTATAGCTAAATGACCTCCAAAACCCTAACTACTAGTGGTCCCTTGCATAACATGGATTAACCACTTTATTTATTAACTATGGACCATTTACAACTACTATGGTCCCTTTTCTTTAATGTGTGTCAACCACTTACAATTATTAATATGGTCTTTACTGATTTTCTAACTAACTATGACTCTGACTTGACCCATTGGGCTTATTACATAAATAAAAAGGGTTAGGGTTAGATCATACTTTGTTTTGCATTTTTTTGTTTTGTTTTTTAATTTGAATACGAATAGAAGTGGGATAAACTTATGAATTATTTAAAATGAAATAAAAATATATTATTTTTTAAACTACATTGATATTAATTTTATTCATTAATAATAACTTATTTCATGGAAATAAGAAGGTTGGGAAAGATACTTGAGCATAAAGATAAACTTATTTGTATTAGGGTAAATTGTAATGATCATAAATTAGCATAAAAGGGATTAAAATATTTATAAATGAGGACCTCATTCCATGAAAGCAACTTGAATTGAGGAAGAAGGTTTAAAAGGAAAAGAAAGCCAGAAGGGTAGGAAAATGGGTAATCATTAGAAATAAGAAAATTATTATTAAGGATTAGGAACAAAATGAGAGTAATAAATAGGAATTTGTAATGCTTTGAATAATCTTTTGGAAGTGTCATGACTTTCCATGGTGTAAATATCCTACGTTATGTTGGATCCTGAGTGAAATTGATATTATCTTTTGATTTTCTAAATTTAGGCCTCTGTGATCCATAATGAATTAAGAAAAGTCTTTCAGTGGAAATCACATAAGAAATTTTTTTGGCCGACGCGTTTCGAACCAACAAGTGTGGTTCATCATCAAGACCAGATGAAGAGACAGACCATGACAAAGGCTTAAGTAGAGAGCAATGTAGAGACCATAATTTCAAGTAATGAGTATTTTTGAGCAATACTATTTAATAAATTTATAAATTAATATCATAATTTAAATATTATTGTTCAAAAATAGTTGTTACTTGAAATTAGGGTCTCTACATTGCTTTCTATTTAAGCCTTTGCCATGGTCTACCTCTTCGTATGGTCCTCATGATGAATCACACTTGTTGGTTCGAAACACGTTAGCCAAAACTTTCTCTTATGTTATTTCTACCAAAGACTTTTCTTAATTATTTTTTTAATTGAAAATTGGGAGTATGATGAGCCTAAGATCCCTTATATAGGTGGATTCATTTTGTCATCGGCTTGGGACAAGAAATCATCTTGCAAAGGAATTGGAGGAATAACTTCTTATATAAAAATGAGTGTCCTTTCTCATATTGATATTTATAAAATAGACCTCAATTGATACATTTGGATCAAAATATTTTGACATTAACTTTAAGAGAATTTATATCACAATTTGTTATTTCACACCTATCAAATCTACATTTGTTAAGAAAAAAAGCTAGATAAGAATTTCCCTTATAATACCTTAGAATAAGATATTCATAATCTATGGAATGAAGGCAATGCCATATTCATAGTCTATGGAATGAAGGAAATCTCCTATAATGTCAATTTTTTTGTCATGAGCCATCTGAATCCATTATAGACAACAAAGATGATCTTCAACTTCTTGATTAGTTGGAGGTCCAACTTCTTATAACATAGCCTTGTGAGGGACATATAAGGAAAAACCACAACAAAATAATTTTGATACC
>APFE030733635.1:0-32572 GCA_000404065.3 Pinus taeda
AGATCTAGATCCTTATTTCCATCGTTTCTATAAATTTTTCCACTTCACGTACACCCAAACATCAAGGTAGTTGCATAACCCACTTCTCACACAACAACATTTTAATCCAAGTATTCAAAGATTTTATGTACTTACCTCGCGGTCCTTTGAAAAGGAATTGCTTTGCCTCACTATAGCTTACTGAGGTGTCAGCTGCGAACTCAGTAACAAATCCTCCTATAATGCAATCGAGCTAATGATTGATGGCATGCACAATCTTATCCTCTGATGCTTCCAACCTTTGCACTAGCTCTGAGGTCGACACAATAAGACTATCAAGTTTCCACCTTCCTTTCCTATCGGCTAGATTCGCAATCCACTCATATAGCTCAGTAGGGAAAGAGGTGAAAAAGATTTTGTGGATCTCCATATAAAGGTAGTTGTCTAGCCACTATTGTTTTGATAGTCATGGGTTTTTGTTCTCCTGCGTCATGAACTCGTGAATTCTTATGTCCAACCAACCTTCGATTTCTTTCTTAGCTAGATTCTAGTGATACGACATCACACATCTCCTATGCAAATTCTAGTCCCAGCAACAGAGCCGTTTGTTGGCTTTAGGGGGCCTGACCCAGATTCAACGTTAGTTAGCCAAACAAATCCATAGACTACTGGCCCTTTTGGCATCAGCTCGCGGAGATCAGACTAAAGTCTCACCTGAAGCAGTATGGGGGGATGTTGGAACCAAGTTTCTGCACCCTTGATATGGTTGTGATGTCAGCTTATTCCCACTATACCTGCCTTCGTCTAGGTAACTTATCTCTCTGCTCTACCCTTCAGTACCTTCACGAAATGTTACAATTGGTTTCGTGCAACCCTAATTAGGGGTTGAAGTCCTTTTGTGCTTCTAGGGCAACAAACTATGATATCTCCTAAATTGGGCTAAGTATCTTACTTATCTTATTAACAGATCTTAGTTAGCTTCGTGTAAATATATGTTCTTACTTGCATTCACTTAATGAACACATTTACATATATTCATGCACCATATAAGCATTAGAAGTTAAATTCATACCCAATGTAACAAATGCATAAACTGGAAATAAAGACACAGAAATGATAGAATACTTCTCTTTATTGATAATTACAGATGATTACAGATTCGGCTCGCCATACGCACTCAACTGTAGGGGTTTGTGCACTCAGGTGTGGACTCTAGGCCTCTGCGCACTCAGCTGCAGAGCCTCTACCTATGCTACAACCCAAACTAGAGTTCTACTTCAAAGCTATCTCTCATATTATTGATTAGTCCATGATTCCATTTCTCTAACTACTTAAATCCTAGCTATATTTATACATCCATGGTCCGCGAACCATGGGTACAATTCTTACAACTGACACTACATTATCAAAATAAGGGTAGACAAACCTATGACTCTTTAACATCTATGCACTCCGCGCCCACAAAATGCAAATTCTTTACATTTCTATTACAAGATGGACCAAAATATGGGCTTGTAGCCCCAAAAATACCCTTGGGGGATCCCACGCGCAACATCAGAGCATAAACAAGAAGGACATGTCAAAAAGCAAGTTCTTTCACTGTCACAAGCTGGGACACTTTTCCAAAATGTGTCCACACAAGAAGATTTGTAAGAATCCCTCAAGAGGAGCAATAGATTAAGCTCTTGCTTCACAGTTCGAACTAGATTTTACCCTCATCTCTTGTATGGTGTCATCGATGATGGATAATGTGTGGTACATGGACGTTGGATCTTCATTCCATATGACTGGTAACAAAGAGCTCTTTAGTAAATTGGAGGAGAAGGATCTCCAGATGCATATTGAGATGGGTGATGATTGAAGGTATAAAACAACCGAGATTGATACAGTTATATTTTAGAGGGAGTTTGGTTCTCCCCTCACTTTATGAGATGTTATGTATGTTCCCGGTTTGAAGAAGAGCTTGGTTTTTGTTTCGATGTTCGAGGATAGAGGCTATGATGTGATATTTATTAAGCGAAAGGTGTTCCTTTGCCACATAGCCACAGGACAGGTGAAGAGGATAGGGGTTCGGGTGAAGAACCTCTACAAATTGGAGGTAGAAGACTGCACTACTTTGAGCACTAAAGTAGAGAAGGTATAGAGCCTACACATTGTTTAGTTTTGGCACAGGATTTTGGGTCACTTACATCATGCCACTTTGAAGCTATTGCAACAAATTTCTATAGGGCTCCCCAAGGGCACACTACAATAGAGAGACACATGTAAAGGGTGTAAAATGGGGAAGTACACCAGATATTCCTTTCATGACAAAGACAGTCAAGCATAGGCGATCCTTGATCTAGTTCACTTAGATGTTCATGGACCATTCTCAACAGCATCCATGGCAAATAAAAAGTATTATGTTATATTTGTTGATTCTTTTTCTTATAACTGTTGGATTTTATTCATGTAGAAGAAATATTAGACATTTGCAAAGTTTTGTGAATTTAAATCATTGGTCAAGAAAGATAATGGAAGGAAAGTTAAACCTCTCAGAAATGATAATGGTGAGGAGTATGTGTCAAATGACTTCACAAACATCTATCCATCGAAAGGCATTCAATGGGAGTTGATAGCACCTTGTAACTTGTTATGTTCCTATACCAATAGGTGTCATATATCATGATTGACTTGGTTTAGCTCTGACATATGTACATACCTTTGCTTGTTGCAAATTTTTTCCATATTTGTAAAAAATCAAAAAATTATGAAATGTAAAGAGGGTATGTCCTAGAAAAATAATAAAAGGACAAAAAGAAAGAAAGTTTAGAAAAAATAAAAAATGAACCCCAAGAAAAATAAAAAGACCATGAAAGTGTGCAAGCCCAAATGCCACTACTATGTTTACGTTTATGCATAATAATGATTGTGTGCAACTTGTTATTTATGCCACAATCCATGGTAACCAAATAGTTTAATCTTGGTTATTCTATGTTTTGAATTTCATGCTTAGAGATAGAGAATAAAATCTAACCAAACTGTTTAATCTTGGTAGATAAGTAGATAGGTAGAGTGAATAAAAGGATGCTCAACAGTTTAATCTGAGCCCTTGGACGTAATAAGGTAAGACTTAGTTAGAATGCCATTGTAAAAGAAAAGAAAAGGTTTGACAAGGGTTTGCGAGTTTAAGTGCACCCTAATAAAGGAAGAAAAAATGGAAGGATAAGTAGGTAGGGTAAGTAGATGAATAGTTGCAGAATTACGTATGATGAATGATTAGCCAGATATCAAGTCATATAATTTCATCATCAAATCACTTAAATATATGGATGACAATGAAGACATTTACATCATGGACAAAAGTCAAACTAATTAACTTCCTCACTCATTTTTTCCCTAAATTTTACTAATTTCCCATAAGTACTAAGGGCACCAACAACCTGAAAGTTAAAGGGGCTCAAAGCATTTCTCTGACTTCTAGAGGGACCAGACCCTCGACCCAATAACTTGTAAGGCCTAAGTGCTAAAGCCCTTCATCAAAATTCACCCCACCATAATTCATTCATTCCCTTCAAATCCTTTTCCTAAGGTAAAATCACTCTTTTACTTAGGAAAAATCAAAAGTTCTTTATAAAAACCCCCCAAACACATTTTAGCCTAAGTCATAATGGTGGATAATGAATGTATTTTTAGAAACATTTACTTAGCACATTTTCTTGTTCCATGGTCATATTAACCCTTAATTCTTATTATTTATTTAACTCCCGAAACAATTACCCTTTCCCGTATTATTAATAAAATCCCAAAATAAACAAATATCCCTTCCCGATGGTTTGAAAAATAAACCATAATAAAGTTAATTAATTTGGATTAATTAATCGAATCACGATTAATTAAGAGACAAAACCCCCGACGTATTAAAAAGGGATTAACTAGTCATCTGGATTAATTAATAGCCTCTCCACCAATACAATCACCCCCGAAATCATTAAAAATATTAATCCTTCATTCGTCCAATCATATCATCCCCGATATAATTAAAGTCAAGTTAATTATGTTAATTATTCCATGGGGCCCCCTCCATTAACTCCCTAACACTTTCTGATGCTGACTACCGCACGATCTGCCTTCCCTCATCTAACGACCCTCGCTCATATCACGCGAGCCTTTTGATTGAACATTAACCACACGATATAAGATTTTTTGACCTTTCACCAATGCTACGTGTCATTCAATTTGTGGCATTGCACGACCCTTTTCCAAAACCACCAACCTCCCAAAAGCTATGTGATGAAAACCATTACCGCTCTCGCTTACCGCCGCCACTAAACGACAGACTGTCCCATCGGTTAGTTAACTCCTACTGTCATTTTCCCATTCACCCACCAAAAGCCATTGACTTTGTGCATAAAAACAAAAATACTCAGTGTTTTCCCTTTTTACCGAGAAAAGAAACTATTGGCTTCCATGCACAGAGTACATCCTGACCAACAACTTATTCCCAACCTTTAACCACCATCAATTGCTAAACTCCGGGCCACTACAGACTACTATGTGCACCTAGTAAAGTATTCACCACAACCATTTGTCCCTTCAGTCGATCATAAATAGGTATTTACCACATTTCCTTCTCAAAAATCTTGTTTTGTACTGAAACCTCCACCAAATTTCTTTAAACTTAAGTAATTCTGTACAATTAAGTTGTTTCTTAGCCCCAAGGCTTCCCCAAGCACCTTTTTTATCTAAAAATCCTAGAAAACCCCAACTTTCTTCCTTGCATACACAACATCCAAGGATGGAAGCTCCTGTCGCCCTAAATGTCACACCAATCACTACCCCCCATAAGGATTTGGACCACCTTGCCTTGGCCGATAAATATTTTCAAATCAATGACCTTACTTTTGAAGAAACCCCCTTGAAGCTATATTGCAAGTATCGGGACAATTATCTGAACAATGTTGATAGAATAGGCCTTTTGGAATCAAACCTATCTAAATATCAATTCCCCACTGTCCATATTTTCCCAGATATTGTCCACCAATGCCATGCAAGCTATGACCCCAATCTGAGAGCTATAATGTCGCCTGATCATAAATTCCTTTTCACCATTACAACTGAGTCTATAAATGAAATGTTGCAATTATAGCCTAGCCAGGACCTCACTCCCCTCTTCATTGTCGATTTAATTGAGAAATCTTCAAGGCTGTCTAGTTTTGAAATTAACCAGATCTGTTAGACTTTCATGGAAGAAAAATACAGGCCAAAAGAACCCCCTCCTTATATGTCAAGCTTCTTTACAAGTCTAGGCAAGGATATCATCACCATGAGTGCTTGCATTTTGGGTTTTACTACTACTGAGTATTTAGATGAGTTGACATTAGCCTACATGTCTATTTTCACCCCTGGTCAACCTCCTGTAGCCAAATTTGACTATGCTACATTCATTTCTAATAAGATGCATGACCAATTCATGAGATTAGAGAATGAGAGCGTATTTAAATATTCTTTAGCCTTGTATCATATTTTCCTCTACTACCAATCTGATAAATTCCCTTTCTTTATACAAAAGCTTGACACTAGAGGGAACCCCAAGTCAGTCATCTTCTGGACTTCCATTTTTCACAATTTGCCTTCTTCTCCCTATCCTTTTACATATTTTATTGATCAATTTTTGTATCTAGTAACTACCATGTTGATAGGAAGTCCCCCTCCCAAAATCAGTGATGATATTAAGAGAATTCTTTAGTTATCCAAGCAATACAAGGTTGGGGACTGCTACTTATACCAGAACCATACCAAGATTAGAATTTATGGGTGTTAGTTTCCTCCCTTTAAACTGCCCAAATACCTCCCCATGCGATTATTTTCCCTAGAGTACTACAAGAAAATGATAAACTCTTATGAAATCCATTTTATGAAGGCTAAGAAGAAAGCTCAGCTAAGGATAAAGGATCACCTAGGCCCATTTATTTGTAACAACAGAAAATCAGGAGAAGAGGCAGAGGAAATCCTTGAGGGAATGATATTTAAAAATAGTTTCATCTAGCCTTATGATCCTCACAGCTTCATCTGTGACAAAAGGAAAAAGCATAAGCTATCCACCTACATCCATCATAGAATTCCAGAGATAGAACAATATGCAAATCAAAATGAATGGGTGCAAAGAACACTTATAGAACAAGATAGTACACAAGTTGAAGTAGAAAGTGTTATGAAAGATTTGGAAAGAAGACTTGATTTGGATTCCTTTGTACAGGCGCCTGAAGAATATTCACAGAGACCAATAGAGGAGCATAGTGCACAAACGTCAGGACAACCTGATTTTAGTACAGGGAAAAGATTCAGGAGCATAGAGCATTTCTGAGGAGTCGACCCGAACTGATACAAACATGGGCAACCCTCCAGTATTGCAAATTCCTCTTCACGAGGAGTGAATTCAAAAAATAAGTAGGAATGAGGCTAGCCCTTCTACAGTGCCATTGGACCAAGTATATGTGAATAGGTAGAGATTGAATCCTTTGTCCAAGCAAGAATATGAAGAGACAAGAAGTGACACAGTGTAGACAACACTAGCAGGGGAGACACCATCTACCTCCTAAACACAGGCTCTAATAAGGAAGTAAAGTGTAGATGTGGCATCACTAGGGACAACTTCAAAGTAGAGCTAGGATTTGAAAGAAATTACAAAGAGATTAAGGCTAGGAATGAGCAGCTCAAAGCTCAAACCTATGCCAAATATCTAAAAATGGCTCCTACAAATTAGACAAGGTTGATATCAACCTTTGACATCAAAGAGGAAAGATGCAGATGAGAATTTTGAAGACAACAGTACAACAACCAAAGTCCATGGCTGATTATCTAAAAACAAATTTTGAAGTTCTTGCCAGAGACATCCACCCAATTTATTAGATTGAACTCCATAAGCAAACGGATGAGATGGTTTATTCCACATTGGCCAGTAAATCCATCACTACAAATTAGTTGGAGAATTCTCTGAGTAATACTACTACACAGTTTCAGTTGGAAAAAGGCTCTTCTCAAGCTAAGGACAACAGGATAAAATCATTAGAATACGTGGTCATTGAGTTAAGACATGATCCTAAATATGTTAAAGCAACTGAAAGATTGATAAAGAAAAAGAATGATGAGATTGTTGAATTCAAGAAACAACTCAAACTTCCTCCCCTCCTACATCCACAAACTATAGAGATAATTGAGAAACAAAACGAGGAAGAACTTATGGACTTGATCATTAAGTTGAATAAGTTGTTGAAAGAAAAAGAGCAAGAACTAGAAAAAGCCTTGCAATCCAAATAGGGTGAGCCGACCAACATGCCTCAGAATGTAATAGCCATAATTTCTACAATAATGCCATCTACTATTGCAACATCTTTAGCGCCCAACATTACCTTAGCAACTGTTTTCCAGTAACAACAACAACAAGTACATCAAAAGCGGCATCAACTTCAACAAAGAAAACAGAGGACTTAATAAAGTCCATGGAGGAAATGAAAATCCAAGAAACTCAAATAAAGAAACTGAAAGAAATAGTTACCAGCTTGGAAAGAAATTATGAGCTATCACAGATTAAGTGTACTGAAGAAGAGAAAAAAATAGAAGAATGACTGAAAGAATCAAGACATTAGAGCAAGACTTAACATTGGAAAATCCTTTGAAAGAAATTAGAGAGATTTTATGGACCAATATCATTGACTCTATCAGTGATATTTGGTCTGCTATTTAGATAAATTTCTAACAAACTGAGTTAGTTAAACTAGCTACAGAGGCTATACAGAAGACCAAGAAAGAATTGCGAGAGAAACCTGAAGAGGCAACCTAATTGATCAACTTCTTGAATAGAAAAAGAAAGAAATAGTTGGAACAATGGGATATTGAGGATTGAACTAGTACTATCCTTGAAATTAATAAAGTTCTTGGTAAGAAAAGCTTAATGCTGAATGTGGAAAGAAGATGTCGTAGTATTCAAGAAGACATTGATTATTTTATGGTAAAATATGACACTCTAAGAGATAAAGGACTTCCAAGTCCACTGGTCATAAATGAAAAGTTGATGGCTCATGAGGATTACATTGAGAAACTGCACAAACAAGCCAAAAGTCAAGCCAACTCTTCCACAGTGAAAGCGCTACCTATAGGAAAAGTGTTGTATGATGATTTGGAAAATCTTTTCTATATTGAGCATGAAGTGAAGCACCTGTTCATAGTCCAGCCCAATTTTGCAAAATACACTGAAGCTGACGAAATATACAGGGAATTGATGAGGATGAAGACACCAAATGAAGAATGGTGGACCAACGTGACCGATATCCTATAATTTACTATGGTGACTTAGAGGTAAATGGAAAATATTTACTGACGTAAAGTCTAGTAAACAAGTAAAGAGTATCAATAGGGAAAAGTAAGCAAAGATCCAACACACAATTGCTAAAGCAACAACAAGAGGCAAATCTGAGTTTCAACCTCTAGCTCTTCCATAAATAAAGGGGATAGTAGTAATCAGTTTTACATCTGTCTCTATCCTTTTGTAAAAGATATTTTGTATTTCCTAGAATAAATCTCATATAGTTATGAGATATTTTGATGTAATTTTTGTATAAATACTCCTCCATTCGAAGTATTGTGGGTGGATTCTATAACATCTCTGTAAATCTATGCTATCAAGCTGAGAAAGCTTTTGTACTCAAATTTGGATTTTTGTTGGAAAAGGAATGAAAGTTGAGGAAATTTCATCAGATTCTCGTGCAGTATAATTACAAATAAGTATTCTATCCTTGTGATTTTATATGTTTTCTATATGTTTCAATGTTTCATGCATCTTAAATCTAAATGGTAAAATAGTCAAAGTGTATCAGAATTAGCTTTATTTCTCTCTCTTATCAACAGTCTACCATTTATATGTTTCCTTCTAAACTATCTTGATAAAGGAATTCTTAACTGCTCCTCTATCCCTATAGTTTTTCTTTAATAAGTCCTTGGTATTGGATTCTTAATTTCCCTCTTCTAGGTGACCTATCTCTCCCCTGCCTCTTTCTAATCTTAACTTGAGGATTCTTAATTGTCATCTACTTTTGAGTATAAATATCATCCATTTAAGCCCCAAAGTTTGTTTGTATTCATATCCTGCGTGTTGAACTCATACCATAGTAATTTGACTTCATCCAGCAAATTCTCCCTGATTGACTCCATAGCCCAGTGGCCTAAAATCCTAGCTTTCCCACTTGTTTCAAAATTCCACCACTCTCAAACAAAACACCCATGAACTTTCGTAAATAGCCTAAAATCCTTTCAAACATAGCTAAATCATAAAGAGAGAGCCCTCTCTGCACTTAGGTGGGCTAGCACCAGTGTCTAAAAGTTGGTTTGTAGTTACCTTGGATCCTTTCCTTCTTTCATTAAATTCTAAGGAAAATCTGAGTGATAACATAACCCAAAACGAAATGGGGTGGCTGAAAGGAAGAACATGAGTAATGTGGGAGCGACACATGTAGTGTTTCATGATCAGGGCCTACCATTACACTTGTGGGTTAAATCATGCAACACAACTATTTATTTTCATAACATAATCCCTCACTCAATTCTCAGGATGAGTACACCGGAAGAGGATTTTTTAGGGAAGAAACTAGTTGTGGCACACTTCAAGATCTTTAGTACATCAATCTATTTCCATGTTACCAAATATGCACAGAAAAATCTAAGCCAACAACAAAGTTGGGCATATTTATGGGGTACACTGATACACCTCACAACTATCTAGTGTACCTTCCAACCAACACGATGAAAGTGGTTCACAGATATGTAAAATTGGATGAAAAGAAGGCCATGAGATGTTACCTTGATAGTGAGCTTCAACTACATTTAGATGGGGAGATTTTACCTCCAAAGTAGGAACCTCGGAATGATATTGAGCAGCCACATGTAGAGGACCGAGGAGTGGAAACACCCACTCATGAAAACTCTTCCAGAGATGGGAGAAAGTGCACTAGAGAGGCTAACAAGTTATTACATGATGCGAGAGATAATATGAGAGAACTCACATCACAGCATACGGAAAGGAGGTCACCAGAGAGGTACACTGGCTACATGTCTTTGATGAGCGGGAGTGTAGAGATTGAACCATCCTCTTTTGCGGAAGAAGTGAAACAACCAATTTGGGTTGATGCCATGGTTGAGGAGTATAACTCCATTACCAAGAACAATGTTTGGGAAGTGGTCCCAAGACCAACAGACAAGTCAGTGGTGAGTCCCACATGGCTTTACAAGGTAAATCAAGCAGTTGATGGTAGTGTGGAGAAACACAAGGCCAAGTTTGTGGCCAAAGGGTTCTCTCAGGTGAAGGGGATTGATTACAATGAGACTTTTGCTCCTGTAGCAAGGTGCTCATCAATAAGATCGATTATAGCACTATTAGCATAGATGGGATGGAAGATACATCAAATGGATGTAAAGACAACATTCCTTAATGGCATGATTGAGGAAGAGGTGTCTATTGACTAGCCTAGAGGATTTGAGACCTTCAACAGAGAGACACATGTCTCCAGAATCAAGCGAACATTGTATGTATTGAAACATGCACCTCGTGCTTGGTACACCAGGATCGATAAATATTTCACTGCGTTGGGGTTGACCAAAAGTGAAGAAGATGCGAACCATTACCATATTGTGGTTCAAGGAAAATTGTTGATTATTTTTTTATGTGTTGATAATTTGATTTTTATAGTTGATGATATGATCTGAATTTAAATAGAACCTCAAAAAATTATAGATATAACCATAAACACATAGATGCAGTGGAAATAATACTTCATTTCATTAATGTAAAATACCGAAATATGCTTACAAACAGAAATGGAAATAAACCAGCTAGGGCGATGGTAGCTTATCTCTGAGAAGAGATGTGGCAGCTACATGCCTCTGAACTGCCTTACAATGAGGCTCAAGGGCCCTTTTATTATTGAACAATAAGAGAAAACCCTAAACAACCAAAACCCGTAACCCGATGAGATGTAACACCAAGAGTTTATGGGCCTCGTTAGGGTCAGTTTGACAACCAACTTCCTGGGGTCATGACTTGGTCATATTATCTTTGTTTGACGTGCATGATAACCCATTGAAAATATATATCCGAGGACTGCGATGGAAAAGATGATTTTAGACAAAAAATTATTGGTGGTAGATTTCCAAAAAAATGTCATTTAGGGCCTCAAAACGGCTCTAGAAGTTTAGGACCCGAAAAATGGCTAAAAATAATAAACTGTGCTACAATTAATGAAACTAAAAAACTAAAAGAAGAAATGGTGGGGGTCCAAGCAGAACTTGCAGGTGGCCACCAACATCCTCTTGGATCATTTGTCCCCCCTTAGGAAGCAATGGTCCCCATTGCATTAAGTTCCTCCATGATATGAGGAAACTTCTCTTGAACTTGGGCCTTGGTGAGCCACCTGCCCTAGTGAAGGAGTTGGCCTGCTTTGACAAATCGATACAGTTGGATATTGTTCTAGTGAGTGTGATTGATCTATGTTTCCATGATCTAATCAATTGCAGCTTGTTCCATGCAATCTGGATTTAACTCTGTGGGTGTGAGCTGTTCTGCAATGTCGGATGTGTCTAGTAATGGTGGAAAGTATGGCTGAAGGCAGTCCACATTGAACACTGGGTGTAGGCCAAGGAATGGGGGAATATTGAGCTCAAATGCATTGTCTCCTATAGCCTTGGTAATGGTGTAAGGACCATGTCAGAGTGGTCTGATTTTCCGATATACTCCGATAAGGCGTTCCTTTTGCAAATGCAACCAGACTTTGTTGGCCAACAGAAACTTGTGTGGCACCTAATGTTGGTAATGTCACTGCTTGTACTTGGCATTTTATATCTCTATAATGTCATGGACCACTAGTGAATATGTTGGATGTGCTCAATGAAGCTGTTTTCCTTATCTGTTTCGGACTGGACTTGAGCCAAATATACGTGAGTAGCTATAAATGGCATGGCCACATAAATGGGATGTAGTGGTTGGAATCCCAAGACCACCTGAAAAGGGTTGTGGTTAGTTGAGCTTTGGAGAGCTTGGTTGTAGCTATGTTGAGCATAGAGGAGGCTCTCGTCCTATGTGCATGGATGATTTGAGTTGTATATGCACAGAATGTGTATGATCAACATGTTGACAACCTCTGTCTGGCCATCAATTTGATGATGGAAGGTTGTGGACTTAGTGAGCTTGGTGTCCAACATCGACTAGAAAGTGGACCAAAATGTACTTAGGAACCTGCTATCTCGATTTGAGATGATAGACTGTGGGATCCCAAAGTGTACCCACACTTGTTCAAAGAAGAGTTTAGCAGTGGCTTCGGCTGTGATATTCTTCTTGCAAGCCATCATAATGGCCATCTTTGATAACCTATCGATGACCACAAAAACATAGTCATTTCCATGCTTAGTGGAAGGAAGGCCTAACATGTAATCCATGGAAATGGATTCCCAAGGTCGAGTAGGGGTAGGAAGCGAGGTATAGAGGCCTTTCTTTTTCATGGTCAATTTGGCAATGGCACAGGCAGTGCATGATCTGATGTACTTCCTAACATCCTGTCGAAGATTCGACCAATAGAAATACTTTTGTAGTATTGCAACCATTTTCTCGACGTTGAAATGCCCAGCAGCCCGACTATAGTGTGCTTCGTAAATCATCTTGGCATGCTCACTTGAAGGAACACAAAGGTGACCCAGGTGGCGCAATACGGCATCCTGGAGGCAAAAATATGGAACATGTTGACCCTCCAATAGTGTCTAGTATGTGTGGCCAAATTCTGGGTCGATTTTGTAGAGAACTGGCCAATCAAAAGTCTCATGCCCACAAGAGTTGAGCACGATGGTTAATGCCATGATCGGTGGTCGACTAAGGCAATCTGCAACATTATTGGTGCTGCCCTTCTTATACTTGATATTCAAATGGAACTGTTGTAGGTATGTGGACCACTTCTGAATGCAATCATTCTATAATTTCCCTTGGGTTTGTATGAACTACAAGGGTCAATGGTCTGTGTGGATGACCATTTCCTTCCCCAAAACATAATGCTTTCATTGTCGACAGATCTGTACAATGGAAAACATCTCTTTGTCATAAGTGGGATACTTATGGACTGTGTCTGAAAGTGTCTCACTATGATATGCTACTAGATGCCCGTGTTAAGTAAGGACTACCCCAATAGCATAGTTAGAGGCATTTGTCTTGACCTCAAATGGTTGTTGCAAGTCTGGTAATGCGAGCACTGGTGCCAAGTAGAGGTGATATTTCAACTCTGTGAATGCCTTCTATTGAGATTCACACCAAAATAATTTTTCTTTCACTTCCCCCTTGGTGACTTGACTCAAGGGCCAATTGATATGAGAAAATCCCAACACGAACCTGTGATAGAAGTTGGCAAGACCTAGAAAGCTACAGAGCTCTATCAAAGTGGTTGGAGATGGCTAATCCAGAATTTCTTGGATCTTGGCTAGATCCACATGCACCCCTTATTCATCAATAATATATCCCAGATACTAAACCTAGGTCATGCCAAAATTGCATTTCTCCAAATTGGAACATAACTTGTGTTGCTGCAGTGTTTGGAGAACATGTCGGATGTGGTGGAGGCGCTCTTCCCAACTTTGGCTAAAGATCAGAATGTCATCCAAGTATACCACTAGAAATGAGTTGGTGAATGGCCATAAGATGTCATCCATTAGCCTCATGAAGGTTGCACGAGCATTCGTCAATCCGAAAGGCATAGCCAACCATTCAGAAAGGCCCTCCTTGGCTTTGAAGGTAGTCTTCCACAAATCAGAGTGTTCGATTGGTACCTGGTGATATCTTGACTTCAAATCGATCTTGCTAAAATATTTTGCCCCCTTCAGTTGGTCTAGGAGGTCATCGATCCATGGGATCAAGTACCTATTACGGACAGTGATCTTATTTAATGCCTGTTAGTTAATATAGAGTCTCCAAGTCACATCCTTCTTCTGTACCAACATGATCGATCTCCCACAGGGCGATGAACTCAAATGGATGTGACCTTTTTGCAATAGCTCCTGAATTTGCCCCTTTATTTCATTATTCTCTAGAATGGAGTGTCGATAGATTGGTCCATAGGGCAGCATCGCACCTGGGTTCAGATCGATAAAGTGCTTGACCTAACAGTGTAGAGGAACCCCTGTGGGGGAGGTGAAGATGTCCTCGTACTCCTCCACGGCCTTGTCCATCTGTAGTTGTCGAGCAGAGGGGCCTTGTTTAGAAGTCATGGACACTATATTCTTCTTTCCTTGAGGGCGTATCATCAAGAAAACAAATTTCTCAGTTTTGGAAATGAGCTTACTGCATTGTTTTGCAGTAACCAAAGAGATGGTGGTAGGCTATGCTACCTCCAGTATCCTATACAACTTATTTACCAAAGTAATAATAATAGCACGGGGCCTTGATTTATACACAACATGTCACTTCCACAAGTATGGTTGTCCTAATAATACATCACAAACTTCAAGGGGAGCAATTTCACACAATACCTCATCCGTGAAGGGCTTGATGTTGTATGGAAAGCGACACTGCTAGCTCACACGAAGACCCAGTCCTTGGTGATGCCACCCGAAGGTGTACGGTTGTGGATGTGCTATGGTTGGTAAGCCCAACCACTTCATGACCTCTGCCGAAATGAGGTTCCTTTCCCTCCCGCAGTCAACAATGAACTGTAGTGGGGAGCCCTTTACCCACATCTGGGAGTGGAAGAGACACTCCTCCTCCTCTGGATCTTCGAGTCCCTCCTTCTAGATCTTTGTGGTGGCAACCATGTTGTTGGGCTCTACATCGATAATAGGCTTCCCTTTGTCATTCCCCTTGTCTGGTTTTGACTCGGAGTTGGAACATGCATCTGATTCTGAAACCTTTAGCTCAGCCACTAATGACTGCTTGACCCAACACTCACTTGTGTTGTGAGTGGAGCTCTTATGGAACTCACACCACTTTCATGTGCCCTTTTTCAACTTCGTGGTGCTAATATTTGCTTGCAGCTTTGGTAGGTTGTCTTGGGCCACCCCACCTTGGCTTTCTCCTTTGTTCTGCGATTTGGGGGCACCTTTCCCTTACTTCAGATTTGCAAATCCAAAGTCTCACTTCTTCTGTTTAAAATTTTGCTTGACCTTGACAACATATCGGTATGCCATGTCGAGCAAGGAGATGTTCAAGAATTCTATTTCTTCCTAGATTTACTTGTGCAGGCAGCCGTGGTATTTGGTACCAAATGCTGCTTTGAATCCTTGATACCCAACTTTGTACGAAGGGTATGGAAAATATTGGTAAACTCTGGCACGTTCTGGTCCCTTCCCTGCCACAGCACGGTCCACTTTATGTATTGATCCTCATAGCTTCCAACAGGGTGGTACTGCTCCTTGATGGCATTGTGGAATGAATTCCAAGTGGGTGTGGCTGAAAATAGTGAGCCTGTACTTTCATCCTTCTACTCACAGTAGGTTTCCCACCAATCCTTGAAGTGGGGGCCTGCTTTGAGAAGAGAAAAAATAATCTTTTCATGAGTAGAAAAATCATGAACAAAAAAATAACCCTTTATTAGGTTTAACCATTTATCGACAGCATCTATGTCTATCTGACCGTTGAATATGGGGATTTCAAATTTAACGTGTACTTTAAATGGTGTGGAATTTCTAGAGTAGTTGTTAGAAGCTTATGCGTAACCCTGGGTAGTCGCTAAAGGATCTGGGCAAAGTTGTCCATCATCATGTTCCTTTGTCACTCAAGGGCTTCTTCGAGCAAGATTTTGATAGGATCTCCTACCCCCTCGTCTTTCTTTTCATCTGCCATGGGAGGTTGTCAGGATTTGCGAGGCTAGTCTTGTAAATGTTCGACCAATTCAAGCTCTAACGACTTATATCTCTACCTCATTTGGGACATGCAAAGAAAAATAGAGAAAAAAAGCAGACCGCTATGATACCACTGATCTGAATTTAAATAGGAAAGTAACAAATTATAGAATTAACCATAAACACAAAGATAAAGCAGAAATAATACTTCAATTCATTAATGTAAAATACTAAAATAGGCTTACAAACAAAAATGGAAATAAACCAGCTAGGGTGATGGTAGCTTATCTCTGAGAAGAGATGTGGTAGATACATGCCTCTAAACTGCCTTACAATTAGGCTCAAGGGCCTCTTTATTATTGAACAATAAGAGAAAACCCTAAACAACCAAAACCCTATCCTCAGGAGATGTAACACCAAGAGTTTATGGGCCCCATTGGGGTGAGTTGGACAACCAACTTCCCGAGGTCATGACTTGGTTATATTATCTACGTTTGATGCACATGATAACCCTTTGGAAAGATCTCTCCATGAACTATGATGGAAAAGACGATTTTAGATAACAAATCACTCGCGGTAGATTTCCAAAAAATCGTCATTTAGGGACTCAAAATGGATCCAGAAGTTTAAGACCTAAAAAACTGCTAAAAATAGTAAATTGTGCTACAATTAAGGAAACTAAAAAACTGAAAGAAGAAATGGTGGGGCTCCAAGTGGTATTGGTGGGTGGCCAACAATATCCACCTAGATCATGATACGTTTATCAAGTCTTGCAAAGAGGATCTTACAAGAGAGTTTGAAATGTAGGACTTGGGGCTCATGCACTACTTTTGGGGATGGAAGTATGGCAAGGAGATGAGGAACTATTTGTCTCTCAGAGAAAGTATGCCAACGAGATACTGAAGGAGTGGCACATGGAGAGTAGTAAACCCATGGAGACTCCTTTAGCTGGTAACTAGAGGAAGGAGGATGCTACTTTCAGTGAAGTAGTGGAGGCTACTATTTATAGGTGGATTATGGGTTCACTTATGTATTTGATGAACACATGAACAGACATGTGTTATGTAGTTAACCGGCTTAGTCAAGCTATGGTTAAGCTGACCAATCTGTATTGGAAGGAAGCCAAACATGTGTTGAGATACGTCAACGACACAAATTAGTTTAGTCTTTGATACAGATCGACAGAGGGAGTGAAGCTTCAAGGCTTCACTGATGCATATTGGGTAGGGATTCCATCTAACATGAACAGCACATTAGGTGGGATCTTTAGTATTGGGTTAGTAGTTGTTTCTTGGTACAACAGGAAACAACGATCATTTGCAGTCAGTTCAACAGAAGCAAAGTAGATGGTTGCTAGTCAAGAAGCTTCTGAGGCTATCTGGATCAGGAAGATTCTTGTTGGTTTGTTTGGTCATTAGATGGATCCAATATTGATTTACTGTGACAATCAGAGTTGTATCAAACTCTCTAAGAATCCAATTTTTCATGATCAGTCCAAGCATATTGATATCTGGTACCATCATCTTCAAGGTTGTGTGGAAAGGAGAATCAAGTTGTTGGAGTACCTTCCCATAGAGGAGCAAGATGCATATATTTTGAAAAAGGCCTTGTCAAGATGAAAATTTGAGTTTCATAGAGGTAAGAGTTTCCAATTCTTTTTTACCACTGCACTTATTCCATAGAAGAGCTCCATATACAAGAGGGATAAGGAGATAAAACATAAAGAGCATTTGTGCATCATAGTAGTCCATGGGCAATAGGACTTTCTTCTTTGTACTTGTAGCCATTTTATATTTAGACAAAGAAAGTAGAGAGGCCTCACCTTTTAGATAGGTTTTCTATCAAAAGCGTTTCCGAAGATATATCTTGTGTCAATTATGGTTTGTGAAATTTTATTTCACTATTATTTGTTTTATACATAATTATAATTGCATGCATATTGGATAAACAATAATTGTAGATCCATAAATCTAAAGAGAAATAAACCCTCGTAGTATATATTTCATATTTTAAAGTATAATTTTGTCAATTCGATTGTGATGAACTATATAGGTGGGATATCCATGGTAGTTTATAGATCATTATAAAAGAGAGAATCTAGAGTTTTTATGGATGTTTTGATGAGTTGACAATTTGTTTCCATGTAATATTTCTATTTGGCATATTTTTAAATGGGTTAGGAAACATTTTCCCTAAAATAGAGGATTTGATCCCATCCACTCGAAACTAAATTATTTCTCCGATGAATTGTATAAATTTCAATGAAAAGACAAAGAAGGGAGTGAAAAGGAGTGAAGGACTAGGAGAGTGGTTGATAAACCCAATAATATGATTCCTTGTAAATAGATAGATTAGGAATTTTGTGAGGAGAGATTTAGGGGTATTGAGAGTTTCTTAATTTTGTGCATGCAAGCACAAATAAATATCAAGACTATGCAAACAACACAATTTTTTAATTGTTCCCCTTTCATATTTAAGATAATAATTATTGTGTTTTTTTTCTCAGCATTTATTTGTTTTCATGATATCAATTTATATGTTTGTATAAGATATATCATTGAAATATTTTCCAGACACATACGATAGCTTTGAGGTGTCCAAAATGACTAGATTAATCCTTGTAGACAAACATATTATGGGAAATTTGAGGTCTAAAATGGGCCTCCTGAGGAATATAATAAAATGTTAGTTAAAATAATAACTATGAATTTTTAAAGAAAAATAAGGAAAACTAATTTTTTAAATTGTATTTCTAACTTATCTCCTTTTAGTTTTACTCAAATTTCAAGTGTTAACAACCATTGGATGTGAAACTAAATTCCACATCCAATGTGTACCAACTACTAATATTTTTGAGTAGACCCACACTGAGAAAAAAACAAAATAGATGAAAAACATGTGATCTGCCCTCTTCTTTAATTTATTTTCATTTCATTTCAATCTGCATCTACTCAAAAGTATGCAAAGTGGGAACTTGTTGGATGTGGAATTTAATTCCACATCCAATGGGTTTTTGTACTTGACATTTGAGTAAATTTATAAGGATATGAGTCAAAAATACAATTAGAAAAATAAGCTTTCTTATTTTCCATCCAAAATATTTACCCTTGGGGATGACATCATCATCTTGAATCCTATCCGTTATTTTAGAGTTAATTTTTTTTGTACAGATTTTTAGGCCCACTTTTTCTCAAAATTCCACTAATGTGTCACATCCAAAATTATCAAGGGTTTTGGACTCAAATTGAGGTTACAATGTCTCTCAGCTAGTAGTTATCCAAATTAAATCTATATTCATACCTACAACACAATGTGAAGAGTAAACCATACTCATTTCAAACTATTGGTAAGTGTCATATCTATTATTTGAAGGAATGTCAATACTTCCATTCAAGGTTTCCATGAACCTGCCTTTATAAAAGTTATCCAATTGTTTTGTGTATATGACTATGCTAATAATCAAGTAATAACCCTTGGATACCCAGATAAGAGTTTATGAGACAGATTGCAAAATCGTTTAGGGTATGCCCCACATGAAGGATATGTTTTAATCCATAACATTTCCAAGTCTACGGTGATTGTAAATGTTTGGATCAAAATTTTAGACAGGAAATATATTCAGGATTGTGGGATATTTTGCCCCATTCAAGGGTTTTAAATTTTCTTTTCTCCGGATTTCAGAAATATTTGGGCCTAGAACACATTCAAGCCTATTGATATATTTAGTCGCAGAGAGATTTAAAGTCCTATATAGAAGTGATTTTGAAATGATTTGGGGTAGACCCCACCAAAATGGGTGAAGTGATATTTGGATAGAAATGTATATGTGTAAGACAATAGTGGAATGCATTCGAATTATCTATATCCTCGACATTAGGATTACACACAACACAAAATTTCCAACATATAAAGGGGATAGGTCTTCTCATTTTTTGTTATGTTTCAGGTCTCATCACTTGGTTACATGAACGTGATGTTGTTAAGCACGAAGTAAAGGATCTCTAAATTGAGGGTTACAAAATCATTCCTATATGGTGGTTGGTCATCAATGAAACCATGTCTGAATTTGAGAATCCAAAAAGAAAAGTGATCAATAGTCAAAAGTTGATGGGGATTCCTAGGATTTTCCAATGTTGATATCAAAGCATGAAGAAAGGAGTTTAGTTGAATTGAATTTGGGCCACCTTGAAAAGAGAAAAAATGATGTATTGGTATCACAACATTTTGAAAATTATATAATGACCTAAAATCTTATCCTTTTGGGAAGACATGAAAAGGAACTTCCATACAATTATAGTCGATTTTACACATGCCAAAGAAGTACGCTAACACATTACAAATGCCAATTATCTCAACTACCATCTAGGATGACATTTTGAATGCATTTTGTAGTTTGTATTCCTAAATCTAATAATAAATTTGAAATCATGATTGTAGTTGACCACCTTCCTAAATATTGTTATTTTTGTTCCTTAAGCAGTCATTTATGCCATTCGTAAGTTCCCAATTCTTCACATATCATACTTTTAAATGAAATGTCATTCATAGTTCTATTGTGATGGATGATTATCCCACCTTACAAACAAATTCTAGCAATAATTTCCTAAACTATAGGCACACACTTGAAAATGAGCATGGTTTTTGGTCTTGAAAAATATAGTCATGAAATAGAGGTGGTTAATAGGTGCATAGAAATTTATTTGGAATGTTTTGTAGTGAACCAGTGGCACTATTATATTTATTGGTCACTAATGGTCATATGGCAATATATAAATCGCAACATATGAAGCTACCTATAGTGAAAAATATTCATTTCTCACTTCATGATTACTAGGAACATCTAAGGTTCACGAAGTGAATCCCACTTAAAACAAGAGCGACCATTCGTAGTGCACTTACAAACTATTTGGTTTCATATAAAAATAGAAAGAAGCATTAACCAAATCTACATCATTCCAAACACTCATTTAAAGAAGCGAGTTATGTGTTTCTTCATCTACAAACCTATTATAATTCAGATTTCAAAGACATAAGCCACCACAAGCTAGTGCCATAATTTTTTATGAACCTTATTATGTTCAATAACTCATTGGACAAGTTTTCTACAAATTGGCTCTTCCATCCCACTCCAAGATACACCTAGTCTTTCATGTTTCTTGTTTCAAGAATTTAGTGGAGTTACATTTCTATGTTTATACTAGAAATCCTAAACTTGATGTAGAAGTCTCCATTTTCTTAATAGAAATTGCCATAAAAGAGTATCAACTTCACACTATTTTCCACTCTTTTAACCTTAAGGACAATAATTTTTTAAGGGTGACATCATGTTAGGAAAATAATGCTTTTTAAGGGTGTCATCATGTTAGTGTGCTACCCTAACCTCCCTACTTTAGGGTACTTAGCATTTAGTAAATTAATTTACGAGGCAATATTCTTTGAATAAATTCTATTAGGTAGTTGGTGTGTGATTACTCAATCTAAAAAGTCTCCTTTACTAAATAATGCCAAGTAAGGTTTAGTATTGATTAATGATGGGACCACAAGTAATTCAAATTTTGTTAATGAGAAACTATTTATAGAGATAGAAGTCTAGGTTTATCAAGCATTTTCATTGTAATGGAGATCCACTCATTTGAAGTCCCCCCAGCCCCCAACCTTTATAGAATCCCATTAATATGACTTTCTTTCTATATTAAGGGTTCTTATTCTACAAAATTCAATACTCTTGTTTCTCTTATTTTACTTTTTAGATTTATTTTTTCTATTGATTAAGTACACTACATTATTAGGCTCAAGCACCATGATTGCATCCTCTAAGAATCATATAAAAAAGTTATGTAGGGATTTTTTATTTTTTATTTTTATTCCTAGAGGGATAAGGGCACAACTAATTGGTTTTTAGAACCACAAATGGAACTCAAGGTCTAACTATTGTCAATATTCAAGTGGGGAGGGCCTTGGTTCCAAAAAAATTTCTCATATCAATCATGATGGAAAACATGTAACCACACATATCTACAATGATATTTTGCTCTCAATTCAAGTATGGATTCCATTAGGAGGTTTTATACATTATGCATGCAACATGAGACCTTGAAAATCATCAAATAAATAAAATGAGTTCTTTAGGATCTTGTTGAACCTTATTGATCTTAAAAACCTTGAGTAAGTCCTTGAACCAAAACATAAATTTTTTATAGTGGTATAAACTTTGAGTGGAATAAGAGAACCATGGGAAATTTGTTTACACTAGATATGGGTCTTGAGTCACAAACATGGACAAGGGAGAAACAATGTCCTTAAGCCCTAATTTAACCTTATAGAGTTAAAGAACTAAGAAAAATTCTTAAAACCCATGGCATGAGTCCTATTTAGAGTGGGTTTGATATTTGAGTTAAATTATATGAACTTTTACAATGTATTAGGAATCATGGATGGTATGAAGCCATTGAACATAATGGGGAATCGAAACAACCACCTCCACCCCTCAATATTTCTTTTTAGTCTCAAATTCGATGGACAAGTCCCTGAACCATGGCATATAACATCTATAGGTGTCATTCACTTCCAAGTTGTATATGGACACCATGACTAGGTTATTAATGAAGAAATCATTTGTCTTGAGGTATAAAAAACATCAAAGGATATCAATGAGAAAATTTTTCCGTAAATGGAAATCCTTGAGCCCAGTTCCCATGTAATGATCAAACACGTATGAAACATTCCATTCATTAGAATATCTTTATTACAAGTAATTTATTAGGGGATAATATGATGACTCTAATAATAACAATGGATCTTTGGTTCATGATAATCGTCAAGGAAATATAACAAGGGCCTTATAAATTTAACAAAGCTTATTGACCTTAAGGATCATGAAGATGCATTTAAACAACACATAAGATCTTTCTATAGGATTAATACAATGGGAACCACTAATTGGTCTGATGCAAGAATAATGTGTCTCTAAGCCTTATCCATGATAAAAAAAATAAAATAAGGGCATTGCATGTGAAGACAAACCTTCATGATCCCAAGCATGGTGAATAAGTACCTCTAACCACATGATATGCCCTCTATGTGGGGTCTTTCACCTTTCATTTTCTAGATGTCGTAAGCTGGTTTTAATGTAAAAGATATTTTTTTGGGTGCCTCGACTATGGTTAAGAGATGAAAATAGCTTATATTTCCTTCAAATAAGATTTTGGTGCTAAATATTTTGGTGAAACATGTGAGGGTGAGAGAGTTTTACATGGTTATAATTTCATATAAAAACAAATAACACATAAAACAATAATGTTAATAGTTTTTGTAATTTTTGTAAATTCAAAAATAGTAGCTTGATTGTCTCTTCGAATTTAGAATTATAGTGATAAACTTAGTGGTTTGGGCTTTATAGGCAAAAACACACTCATTTTTTGGATCCCTAGTAAAATCCCCATTTTTTATAAGATTTTTATATATGTTTCACATATTCATCTTCAATGAAACCACATATACTTATAGATATATGTATGTACATTCCAAATTTGTGTACACATACGGAGAGAGATTATTATTTACTATTATTATTCATTTTTTTATAATCATATATGTTTTATTTATATAATTATTTTTTTTTCTCTCCCATCTAGAAAATAAACTATATCTTGTACAAGTATAGACGAAGATATCCATATTTTAAAAAATTAATTGATTAAAGGATAAGGCCATCAAACCCATTCTCAACACTTCGATATTATAGTTTTATTACTCCACAAACTCTTTTACTGAAAAAAAAAAAAAAAAATAAAAATAAATATACAAATAAATGTAATTTTTTTTTGAAAAGTAGTGTTCACAAGAGATAAGTGTTGTGAAGTGTTATTTATAGTCATGAAACTTTGTTTTAAGAAATTATGCCATTTAGATATTAATTTGACCTTTTAAGGTGAACATATATTTTATGTTTAAGAGGACAAGTAACATATTATTATTGAAAGAATATGTTCTTTTTAACTATACAAATTTTCTATAGATAAATTTATATATTTCTAAATATATTTCAATTTTTTACAATTCAATTTCTTTTTTACTATTTTCCAAAAATTCATAAATTTACCTCAAATAAATCTTCATTTAATTATTCTTCATTATAACTCATACATCATGATTAAAAATCATTGACTTACCCTAGCATTGTTTTTCATGCATTATATATATATATGTTTTGTTAAAAGTAACTTTTTTGGTACCACTAAGTGGATTCATAAATTGAAACACAAAATATAAAGTCCTTATTCAAATAGCAATAAAAGCTATTAAAAAAAAAAAACTTAACCTATTTAACGTTTTATTAAAAAGATATTAATTTAGGTTTTCTTTTTAGCGGGAGCTAACTTCAACGACAACGAAATACACCTTTCCAAAAAAGATCTTTCTAATTTTAAGTAACATATTTATCTCTTTATAATTTTTAATATTTTCCTTATCTTGTTTTGGAGATATATTAATTTATTTATCTCTTTATAACTTTTCATATTCAGAATTGACAATCGGTTAATGAATGAAAATTGAGCGCACGAAGCACTCCCAAGCCCTGAGAAAAACCCTATCTGTATCGCTTTATGACCACTTCAGGGGGGTGTTCGGCCCCCCTAGCCTTCAGCCCTTTTGTCTTTGGCAGTCTTCCTTCTAATCCCTCCAGCACCCCATCTAGCTCTTGAACCAGGGTCAACAGCAAAGCCTCAACTACAAACCACAACACTGGAGCCAATGGCTCTGCCTCCGAGGGGAACATTCCCAGTCAAAACAGTGTGACAGGCCCATCCCCTTGCAAACCCCTCTCGGAGAAAACACCCACATTGATCATCGAAGATCCTTGGATCGATGAATACATAGATAACATGAGTAAAAATGCCCTAATATGTCGATTCATGGGAGTTTGACTCAATGAAAAGGCTCTCTGCTGGTGGATAAACTAGAAGTGGAAGCCCAAAGGGGAATATGAACTTCAGATGGGGCCAATAAGCTTTTTCACTGTCATCTTTTCTCATAGGGATGACAAAGACTGCATTTTCAAAGGAGGCCCATACTTTTACAACTTGGCAGGACTCTACATGACATATTGGAGACCCAACTTTGTCCCAGAATAAGAAGATTTCAAAAAAGTTCCAGTATGGATCAAAATCTACTCTTTGCTTGTTGACTACTGGAATAAGTGCAACTTGGAAGCCATCGTGAATCATCTGTGAGTCTTCGTCAAAACCTCAGATGTCACATCTCAAGGTAAGTACATTGCCTACGCTAGAATCTGTGTTTACACGAATGTTTCAGGACCACTCCTAGGCCATATTGTTCTGGTCCACAGGGGATTTCATTGGAAGCAATCCATTGACTATGAAAACATCGCATTTAGATGTCAGAAATGCCAACAGCATGGACATCTTAGTCATGGATGCCCCTGTAATCAACCCCCACCACAACCCCAAGCGGATAAGGTGAATAATCCACCCCCAGGTTTCATCCCTATATCACAAAAGAACAAAGGGAAAAAGGGCAAAAATCCTATGAAACCCTCCACTAACCCAACTCCCACCCAACAAAATAGCTTTGAAGCACTTGGCAACCTTGATCAAAAATAGAACCCTTTGGAATCTTCCACCCCCATTTCTCAAGATCTATCCAAGACTGTTCAGTTATCAAACCCATCAAATGCTTCCATCCCGAACCCTAACTCACACCAAGCCTAGCCACAACAACAAAACCCATAGCCCCTTCCCATCCAGAACAATATAAGCCCTGCCATATTGCAACCCCCTCCCTGCGCAGAAACCCATTTAGACCAGCCATCCTCAACCATTCCCACCAATCCTCTGGAGGAGATCATAGGCGACATAGATCTCTAAAAGGTCAATGAGAAATGGTCCAAACTGGGATTGAATGACATTCCCTAAGAGCATTTTGAGAAAATAGAAATGGCATACCTGCAGTTGGAATATCTCAACCACAATGTAGCCAAAAAGTAATGGGGAAATAGCAACCAATCAGGCATTCAAGCCAACATGGATCTGGAACAATACAGGCCGAAAGGTCTGGGAAGAAAGTGGGGGCAAAAATCCACAAAACATCAAACACAAGAACTCAGCAAGTGCCTAATCAATGAAGGAAAAATCAGGCCTTGGTTCTATCCACTCCAAAGGTTACTCAATGAAGATCACAACCAGGAACATCAGAGGGATAAATGGTACCTCCAAAAGACGAATCCTAAAAAATTGTCTTCTCTCGCAATCCCTAGACCTTATTCTTCTTCAAGAAACCAAATTCTCATCCAATGATATAGAGACGCTTAAAAAACTCTTTGCAAAAGGCCATCATTGCATAAGCACAGAAGCCATTGGGCAAACAGGAGGGTTACTCATGTTTTCGAATCAAAGCAAGTTCTTTATGCAGAATGCTCTATCCACTAATCTTTCGTTATCAGTCATCTTCAACATGCCAGAATCAAAGCATACGATATGCATCACCAATGTATACGAACCTCAGCAGATCTAGGAAAAGTTCAAGATGTTGGAAGACCTGGAGGAGGTCCGTCAACACCATGGGGCAAATCATTGGATCTTAGGTGGTGACTTCAACATGATCACCACCCTAGAGGAAAAGAAGGGAGGCTTAAGAAGACTGGATAAAGACATGGAAGCATTCAATGCCTTCATAGCTGCATCTAAACTCATTGATGTCCCCGCAGTCAATGGTCTACATACGTGGTACAATAAGCAAGGGGAAATAAGCAAATTTCATCGAGGCTTGACATGTTCCTTATCTCGGAATCCATCATGCTCCAAAATCTAGATATGGAGGCCAGCATTTTGCCTATTAGGGGATCTGATCACTAGCCAGTGTAGATTCACTTCACCAATATGGACAAGCCTCACAATAGAACTTTTAGATTCGAGGCTTTTTGGACAGATCAACCAATTTTCATGCAAAATATAAAAAGCTGGTGGACTCAAACCACAATAGAGGGTGATATTATCATGTACATCTTCGAGCAAAAGCTCAAGATCATCAAATTCAATCTCAAATGTTGGAACAAGAACACCTTTGGAAACATTTTTCAAGCCAAAAGAGAGCTCGAGGAAAAAATGGCGAGCCTCCAGCAAACAATGAATAAGGAAGGGCCCATTGCTGAAAGGTTGGCTCAGGAATCAAACCTACAAAGGCAATGAGAAGAAAGGCTAAGACAAGAAGAGCTGCTTTGGAAACAAAAATCGAGGGTGCAATGGTTAAAACATGGAGAACGCAACACAAGTTTCTTTCATAAGCCAACCATTCAGCACAGAGCCAACAAACATAGTCTATCCCTCAAAAAAGTTGATTGTTATAAAGTTTATACCAGGTAGCAAATAGGAATTGAACTTAACTCATACTTCAATTCACTTCTCAATGATCCCATTCATGATAGAACCCAAGCCATTAGTAAGGTCATTGGTGCTATTCCCCCCTTAGTTACGAAGGAGCAAAACTCTCGTATTTTAATAGAGTTCACTGAGCAGGAGATTGAAGAAGTTATCTTCAGCATGGCTACTGACAAAGCCCCTCGACTAGATGGGTTTATAATTGAATTCTTTAAAACTTGTTGGCCCATTATCAAGGACGGCCTTTTCAATCTTATAGAGAACTTTCACAGAACCAAGAGAGTGTTGTTTGCCATCAATTCCACCTTCCTCAACCTAATTCCAAAATCTTATCAAGCTAACTCACCCGACAAGTTCCGGCCCATAGCCCTTTGTAATGTAATATATAAAATCCTATCCAAACTGATGGCTAATAGACTTAAACTCATCCTCCCCTCAATCATCTCTCTAGAGCAATCAAGATATGTTGAAGGCAGGAAGATCACTGATAGCATAATCCTCACTTAGGAGGTTCTGTATTCTATCAAAACACAGAGGATTCTAGGTATGCTCATCTAGATTAACCTTTCAAAGGCCTTTGATAAAATCAGTTGGACCTACATAACAACAATCCTCCAAGATTTCGGCTTCAGCCAGATTTGGATAAATTGGAGAATGGAATTGGTCTCAAGAGAATTATTTTCAATCAAGCTGAATGGAGACCCCCTACAACACTTCCTTCTGTCCAGAGGTATAAGACAAGGAGCCTTGTCTCCTTTTCTCTTTGTTATCATGGAAGAGGGTCTCAAAAAATCTCTATCTAAAGAAAACCAGAAGAATCAACTCAAAGGCATCAAACCTACACCTCACGACCCCACAGTAACGCATCAACAATTTGTAGATGACACAATGCTCATGGAATCCCCCATGGTGCAGGAATCTCAAATCATCAGCAAGGTGCTAAAGACCTTCTCAGAGGCCTCAGGTATGGAAATCAATTTCACAAAATCCAAATTGTTTTTCTTCAATACTTTCATTCCTGTGCAGAGAAATCTTAGAAGAATTCTTAATATTTAGAAGAACTCTCTTCCAACCAAATACCTTGGCATTCCACTCTCGGAATATGCCCCCAAATTTGCAAACTGGGAAGCCCTCCTTAACAAAATGAAGGCCAGGTTAAGTAGTTGGACTCAGAGAGCCCTAAACATGGTCAACGAATTGGTTTTGGTCAAGTTAGTCTTCAAACTATGCCAACCTATCTGTTCGTGGCCCTAGCAGCTCCTAAAGTTGTTTATAAATCCATTCGAAACATCCAGTGGTCCTTCGTCTGGAATGGAGCTTCTAAGAAATCAAGGTGGGCTCTCCTCAAGTGGACAAAAATTTGTAAACCAAAATTGGCAGGAGGATTGGGCCTAAGAGATCTTGAAATCTAAGCAAGGTTGTAGCAGTGAAAATCTGGTGGAGATGGGTGGAAAATCCTAATTCCCTCTGGGGCACCTTATGGAAAGAGAAGTACACGAATCAAGTCAAGGACAAAGACCTCATCAGGCTCACTGGTAACACTCATGGATCCCCCCTCTGGAATAAAGCATGGGAAAATCGACATATTATTCAGAGGCACAACTTCTAGGAAGTGCACAAAGGCAACACTGCCCTCTTCTAGGAGGATGCCTGGCAACAACTGCCCCCGCCCTGGACCACCCAAATTGGACTACTTTAAAAGGGTCGTGCACGAAGCAGGGTTGATAACTGTAGCAGACTGCTCGCAACCTATGAACACGGCTACTACATGGAAAAAATGGCTATCAAAAGAGCAATGGCTCACCCAAGACCGCCATGTGAATATAGACCCTCCTTTACAACACCTAGAGCAACAAAGAATCCTCACATTGAATAGAGAGGATATCCTTTGGTGGGGAAGTAATCCTAAAGGAACCTTTAGCCTCAAAGAAGCCTATAAGATCATGGTTGCCTCTCCTGACTTGCAACCGAACCCCAAATGGCACGCTCTATGGAACAAAGGAACCTGGCCCAAAATCACCCTGTTCTCCTGGCTGGTCTTGCATAACAGAGCACTCACATAGGAAAATCTTCTTGAAAGGGGTTTCATAGGGCCTTCCCACTGCATCCTCTGTGAGAATGATCAAGAAATTCTCGATCATATTCTCAACACCTGCCCCACTACTTACTCTCTTTGGGATGACATGGCCATCATCTTCAGACAATCCGACAAAAGAAGGAACTCTATCTGTCATTCACTAAGTAACTGGAGATCCTCCATATCCTCCAACCCTCTCGTCAACAGAGCTTGGAATCTCATTCTGGGAGCCACAACATGGATCCTTTGGAAAGAGCGTAAGGCAAGAACCTTCAAGAATTCGGTGATGGCAACGGACATGTTAATAGGAAAGACGTGATAGCTCATCACAGAGTTGATCAATGCCATGGGTATATTGCAGCCAGAGGGAAGCACATCTCCAAGTGACCAAAGAATAATCAGATCCTAAATCTCAAAGCCACGACCATTCCTACTGGAAGGAACCAGACTTTAGTTGCTATGTCACAGGATAAGTGGTGTCTACCTCCATTTCAAACATTTAAGCTGAATTTGGACGTGGCGTCAAAGGAAAACCTAGGAAAAGCTGGCTATGGTGGAGCAATCAGGGATCATGCCAGTAGCATCGATCTCATCTATCATAGCAATCTTGGCGTGAACACCAACAACACTGCAGAGCTAATCATTGTCATCCGAGGCATCACCCTATCTTATCGCTACAGACTTCTACCTCTGGTGGTGGAGGGAGATTCGAAGATTGTCATCAGGATGATGCAAAAGCTCCAAACTGGCACCCAGGTGGACATGATAACCCCAAGCTAGAGGCTCTCGGAAATCCTGAGGGACCTACAAGGTCACCTCAACAATATTCAAGGTGTCACCTTTCAAGTGGTTCGAAGAACACATATAAGTTGGTTGATGCCATGGCCAATGCTAGAATTCAGTCCAACCTTGAAGGCTATCACATCCTTTGGCAAGACATGGAGGATGGGGAAATCAAAGCTACGTGCAATACCATCAACAACTTGGACCTTCGAGCCATATAAACATGTAGAGCATGTCTGTCACTATTTTTCCTTGTTTCTACTATATATGCATCTATGTCGATAAATCTAATGGATGTAAGTGTACTGTTAGAAAATAGATGCAAAGTATTTGTTGGCTTTTTAGACCAGACCCAAGCAGTTTTATAAAGGCAGACACAGGGAGGTCCCCTCAACTCCCACTCTGCATTTTGTACTCTATTGTATTGCATTAATATAAAGTTCCTGTTAACTTTTACAAAAAAACAAAAAAAAAACAAAACCTTTTCCCTATCTTATCTTGGAGATATATTAGTTTAATTTTTTCTTTCCAATTGAGTTCTTTTTATTAAGTTTTAGAAGTAAAATTAAGAATTTTATAATAATTATATATATATATATATATTATATATAATATATATATAATATATTTAAATCATATATAAATGTGATTAAAATTTATGATAATAAAAAATATGAAATATTCCATATTTATTGATAATTCTAATAATAATTATTCCCTTTCAGATTAATATTTTACAGAGAAAGTCTTCCTAACAAAATGATTCTAAGTGAAATGACAATTTAATAACATATAAATTACACTCAACATGATTGGGAGAAGCTTTTTTAGCCTATGATATGGAGGTATTGTTAAACCTATAAAGTTTAAGATTAAACAACAATTTACTTCTGAATTTTGCAATATGTGATGTTTTAAAATATTTATACATTAAGTATTTAATATTTTAAATCTTTAATTCAAAATGTGTTATATTTAATTTTTATAAATTTAAATTAATATAAATTTTTGAATGGATGTGGGGATAATATTGTTAATCTTAAACCTTTAAAATATTTATAATGATATATAATATTTTAATTATAATAAAATTTTACAATTTATTTAATTTTGTATATATATTTTATATATTGGTATTATTATATTAATTTTGTTAATTGAGTTTCTTCTAGATATTTATAAGAATAATTGTTATTTTTTTCATTAAAATTTAATTTTTAAAACGATAAAATAATTTTTATTGTAATGTTTTTAAATTTTATTGATGAATTTGAAAATTATAGTTTGTAGATTTTTGTGGAGTGGTTTTTGAGAGATTGAATTTTCACAGTGTTCATCATTTTTATTTGTGGACGTTTTGAGCCTAGACCAAGACTCATCATCAAGACTGATATACAGAGAAGAGAAAAGCGACTGATAAATATGGTGTAGGAGCGATGTTGAGTTGATAAACCGACCTTTTCAATAATATTTAATCCTATTTTTATTTTATAATATTATCAGGTTATAATTTATTGAATTCTATTATATGCCTTATTTTTACGTTATTTATTATTTATTATTATTACATATATTATTTTGATTATTATTTATTTTATTATATACTTAGTAAATAATTATTATTGTTACTGATATTTTTTTCCTGCGTTTATTTTTTTGTTTATAATTTTATTATTTTTTTAATTTTATGTTTAATGTTTGTTGATTTAACTATATTTTTTATTTTATTTAATTTTTTTATAATTTTTATTATTTTAATTAATATTATATTTAATTAATATAATCATTTTATTTTATTTCTTATTAATATATATTAATTAATATAATTAATTTAAAAAGCTATATTTTCCATTTTTTATATACAAGTTCTCTAGAAAACCAAAATTATTTATTTAAATAAAAAATATAATTATTTTTAAATAATTTATTTTTTTAATTAAATTTAAATAAATAATAAAATTTAATATATATATATATATATATAATATATATATTATTATTATATATATATATATATAATTTAGGTTTCAATGGGATAATTAGAAAAATAATTTAGATAAGGATGGAATATAAAAAAAATGTAGGTGTAACTTTAAAAGAAGAAATATAAAAACAATTTTATGTTTTGACCACTCTTTTGAAGGAAAGAATACCAGGTCAAAGCCTTCCTTTTTGCTAGCATTTCAAAGGAAAAAATATCTTATCTTATCAATAAACCGAAGATAGACTGACATGGCCTTTATATTTACTCTAGATTTAGAAATACCTTATATTTATTCTATAGAGATTTTAAAAGAACCATTTTTTAATACCTTGTATTTACTCTATAGAGAATTTATAAAGTATCATTTTTAAATACATGTGGGAGTAAATTAAAGGACATGAAAGTATTAGCACTTATATTTATTTTACAAAACAAAATCTAAGTACCATCTTTAAATACCTTTGAAAGTAAATTGAAGTACATGTAAACTTCATAGGTATTTCTTTTAAGAAA